>JAGSMR010000980.1:0-27223 GCA_029286605.1 Sericinus montela
AGATAGAAAGTATATAATTATTATTGGTGTGAGTGTCTGTCAGTGAATGTAGTATGTATTTGAAGAAGCCTTTACCCTTTATACATAGTGTATTAGTAAGATATACGTAGTTATTTATTACTTCCAATGAAATAGCACTCCTCCTCCTCTTCTCGATGCGTAGATATTTAACGAAGAGTATTATATCAGTGAATAATGAAATAAGCACACACGCCAATGATATAGCACTCTACTGTAAAATATTACCTACAGTAAAACAGCTTTGCCACGCTTTACATCCATCAACCCTCTTTTTAATTTTCTTTTGGAATACCTAGTTTTTAACTAAGAAAACTTAATAAAGTAAGTTATGAACATGTAATGAAATGTGAATATGTAATTATGTGTAAATTTTTAAATGAAATAGAGTAAGCGATTAGATAGATTGACCTCTTCTCGTTGTAAAGACATTAAACGCAAGTACTGTATCAGTCCGTCTATGAATTAAACATATAAAATGACAGGTACAGTACTCCGCGGCAAAATATCGTGACGATTATGTAGATTATAACTGTATACGTCTAAATCTTTTCGCTTCTTCATTAAAATAACCTTCCCTTTGAAGTCCATAGATTTATATATTCTCTGCAGTTCTAAATTGTAGCCTCGTTCTGTAACAAAATTATTTTTATTACACATTTATCAAATCGAATGATATATATTCATCTATATGTCAAATAATAATTTATACTCACATTAAAGCCATCGTTTGTCTTTTTTTAAATCTACCCTTGTTTTGTAGTGAATATCCTCTAATGGAGAAGTTGCAGGTAGACTCATTGATTCATCGTCTGCTATCATTTCGAGCAAAAGACGGCTTTGAATCTTTACTTTGGTATATAAATATTTACATTATGAATAAACTTGTTTCAATTATTTTATATTAAACATTTGACAGAATTTACGACCTGACTAGGTATATTTATCATTTAGTCTTTCTCTAATCTCTCTGAAATGAAAAAAAAAGAAATCAGTGTATACATATTAAGCCCAAAGTACTACAGCACTCATACTATGAATTTAGCACATAATATGAATGCCAAATATTAGCGTGATACGTTTTCACGCTGCGCAGCGTTTAACTTCTACATTTTTTGCTTTTAAGTTTTAATATTTTCTGCGGTTCTAAATCGTAGACTCCTTCTGTAACAATATTATTATTTTTATTACACATTTATCAAATCGAATGATATATATTCATCTATATGTCAAATAATAATTTATACTCACATTAAAGCCATCGTTTGTCTTTTTTTAAATCTACCCTTGTTTTGTAATTAGTATCCTGTAATGGAGAAATTGCAGACACACAGCCTCATCATGCAAAAGGACAGCTTTTAAATAGACCGGCGGCTTTCGGTTTTCGTCCGTTATGTAATGTAATAACTTTTCCTGTTCAGCAGTTTCAAGACATCTTCCGACGTAGCGGTGAAGAGTTTTGGGGATATCACATCACCTTGTCTTAAACCTTTTAGCTTAGCAGTTGGAAGGATGCCGTGCTCTGGTTCTGTATTCGGATCCACATTGAGACCTCATCGTATAGACTATCACTTTGATATACCGGGAATATAATTGGCACCGCTGAAGTGACTGTAGTACTATCCAAATTACGACCACATCGAGGGCTTTCTTAAAGGCCACATGAGCATGACACAATAGTGAATTGGATTCTAGGTTTCAATTGGCAGTTATCACCTTTCTTGAAGAACAGGATAACCACGCTTCTACTACACGCTTTCGGCGTAATGATGGATGATAGAATGAAACAGCAGAAGCAGAAGGACTACAAGTATCGGTGTCCCACCAGCTTTCAGAAGCTCAGCCATAATTCTGTCCTTACCTGGCGCGTTGCCGTTTTTAACCTGCTTGAGAGATAATCTCGCTCAGACTGATGTTCGAAATACCGGCGGAGTAGTGACGGTTGCATGAAAGTCTTCCATCAACACCGTGTAATGGGTTGTAGAGTGATGTGAGCATGGCTCGTGAGATATCCCCATACATTGTTTCCACTTTATTACTTCCAATGAAATAGCACTCCTCCTCCTCTTCTCGATGCGTAGATATTTAACGAAGAGTATTATATCAGTGAATAATGAAATAAGCACACACGCCAATGATATAGCACTCTACTGTAAAATATTACCTACGGTAAAACAGCTTTGCCACGCTTTACATCCATCAACCCTCTTTTTAATTTTTAATCTACCCCTGTTTTGTAGTGAATATCCTCTAATGGAGAAGTTGCAGGTAGACTCATTGATTCATCGTCTGCTATCATTTCGAGCAAAGACAGCTTTTAAATAGACCGGCGGCTTTCGGTTTTCGTCCGTTATGTAATGTAATAACTTTTCCTGTTCAGCAGTTTCAAGACATCTTCCGACGTAGCGGTGAAGAGTTTTGGGGATATCACATCACCTTGTCTTAAACCTTTTAGCTTAGCAGTTGGAAGGATGCCGTGCTCTGGTTCTGTATTCGGATCCACATTGAGACCTCATCGTATAGACTATCACTTTGATATACCGGGAATATAATTGGCACCGCTGAAGTGACTGTAGTACTATCCAAATTACGACCACATCGAGGGCTTTCTTAAAGGCCACATGAGCATGACACAATAGTGAATTGGACTCTAGGTTTCAATTGGCAGTTATCACCTTTCTTGAAGAACAGGATAACCACGCTTCTACTACACGCTTTCGGCGTAATGATGGATGATAGAATGAAACAGCAGAAGCAGAAGGACTACAAGTATCGGTGTCCCACCTGCTTTCAGAAGCTCAGCCATAATTCTGTCCTTACCTGGCGCGTTGCCGTTTTTAACCTGCTTGAGAGATAATCTCGCTCAGACTGATGTTCGAAATACCGGCGGAGTAGTGACGGTTGCATGAAAGTCTTCCATCAACACCGTGTAATGGGTTGTAGAGTGATGTGAGCATGGCTCGTGAGATATCCCCATACATTGTTTCCACTTTATTACTTCCAATGAAATAGCACTCCTCCTCCTCTTCTCGATGCGTAGATATTTAACGAAGAGTATTATATCAGTGAATAATGAAATAAGCACACACGCCAATGATATAGCACTCTACTGTAAAATATTACCTACGGTAAAACGGCTTTGCCACGCTTTACATCCATCCAACCCTCTTTTTAATTTTCTTTTGGAATACCTAGTTTTTAACTAAGAAAACTTAATAAAGTAAGTTATGAACATGTAATGAAATGTGAATATGTAATTATGTGTAAATTTTTAAATGAAATAGAGTAAGCGATTAGATAGATTGACCTCTTCTCGTTGTAAAGACATTAAACGCAAAGTACTGTATCAGTCCGTCTATGAATTAAACATATAAAATGACAGGTACAGTACTCCGCGGCAAAATATCGTGACGATTATGTAGATTATAACTGTATACGTCTAAATCTTTTCGCTTCTTCATTAAAATAACCTTCCTTTCGAAGTCCGTAGATTTATAGATTCTGTGCGGTTCTAATTTTTACACTCGTCCTGTAACAGTATTATTATTTTTATTCCACAATTATCAAATCAAATCAATATATGTATTTGTCGATACATCAAATAATAATTTATACTCACATTACATCTATCGATTGTAATGTTTTAATCTACCGCTGTTTTATAGTGAATATCCTCTAAAGGAGAAGTCGCAAACAGACTGATTCATCGTCTGTTATCATTTCGTGCAAAAGTCCCGGGGTACCCGATTTTTGCGCTGATCGTGCGATCTTTGCCCTCCGAAGTAATTGTAGGTGATGGCTGCAGGTGATCGAGCCTTGAGCGCTTCTCGTTTGGCATCGAGCTCATTCACGCGTACTTGAGGAAGTACGCGTGAATGAGACATAAGTACATTTTTGAACCGCATTAATTTGCCTCCTCTTCGCTTGCCATTATGCAGTTCAGAGTAGAAGACGCACTTGAATAAACTTGTTTCAATTATTTTATATTAAACATTTGACAGAATTTATGACCTGACTATGTATATTTATCATTTAATCTTTCTCTAATCTCTCTGCAATGAAAAACAAAAAAAAAGAAATCAGTGTAAACACGTTAAGCCCAAAGTACTATAGCACTCATACTATGAACTTAGCATATAATAAGAACGGCAAATATTAGCGTGATACGTATTCACGCTGCGCAGCGTTTAACTTCTACATTTTTTTGCTTTTGAGTTTTAATATTCTCTGCGGTTCTAAATCGTAGACTCCTTCTGTAACAATATTATTATTTTTATTACACATTTATCAAATCGAATGATATATATTCAGTAATAATTAATACTCAATTATAATCAATAATAATTAATACTCACATTAAAGCCATCTTTTGTAATTTTTTAATCTACCCCTGTTTTGTAATTAGTATCCTCTAATGGAGAAGTTGCAGACACACAGCCTCATCGTTTGTTATCGTTTCATGCAAAAAGACAGCTTTTAAATAGACCGGCGGCTTTCGGTTTTCGTCCGTTATGTAATGTGATAACATTTCCAGTTCAGCAGCTTCAAGACATCTTCCGACGCTGCGGTGAAGAGTTTTGGGGATATCACATCACCTTGTCTTACACCTTTGAGCTTAGCAGTTGGAAGGATTTCGTGCTCTGGTTCTGTACTCGGATCCACATTGAGACCTCATCGTATAGACTATCACTTTGATATACCGGGAATCTAATTGGCACCGCTGAAGGGACTGTAGTACTACACAAATCTCGACCACATCGAGGGCTTTCTCAAAGTTCACATGATTCAGACACAATAGTGAATTAGACTTTAGGTTTCAATAGGCAGTCATCACCTTTCTTGAAGAACAGAATAACCACGCTTCTACTTCACGCTTTCGGCATAATGATGGATAATTGAATGGAACAGCAGAAGCAGAAGGACTACGAGTATCGTTTTCCCATCTGCTTTCAGAAGCTCAGCCATAATTCCGTCCTTAACTGGCGCATTGCCGTTTTTAACCTGCTTGAGAGATAATCTCGCTCAAACTGGTGTTCGAAATACCGGCGGAGTAGTGACGGCTGAGCTTGGCTCTGGGCTCGCTACTCAAACTAGAGTGTGGTTTCCCACTATCAGATAATCGGCTTTTTTGCATGCCTAGTTTTGCATGAAAGTCTTCCTTCAACACCGTGTAGTGGGTTTTAGAGTGATGTGAGCATGGCTCGTGAGATATCCTCATACATTGTTTCCACTTTATTACTTCCAATTATATAGCACTCTACGGTTAAATTTTACCTACGGTAAAACGGCTTTGCCACGCTTTACATCCAAATGTGTTTGCTTTTTTATTTAAATAACCCTCATTTTAATTTTCTTTTGGAATACCTAGTTTTACAATAAGAAAAATTAATTAAGTAAGTTATAAATTTTGATACATTTTAAATGTAAGAAAATACAGTAAAAATTACACAAATTGAATCTTCTCGATCCGTAGATATTTAACTAAGAGTATTATATCAGTAACCTATGAAAAAAGCACACACGCCAATGATATAGTACTCTACAGTGAAATATTACCTACGGTAAAACGTTAACTTTTTTATTTAAATGACCCTCTTTTTAATTTTCTTTTGGAATAGCTGGTTTTAAACTAAGAAAAATTAATAAAGTAAGTTATGAATATGTAATGAAATGTGAAATTTCCCAGGTTGATTCTTCTTTCTTACATATAATGATATGTAATTTTTAAATTTTTAAATGAAATAGAGTAAGCGATTAGATAGATTGACCTCTTCTCGTTGTAAAGATATTAAACGCAAAGTAATGTATCACTCAAATTATGAATTAAACATATAAATTGAATGGTACAGTACTCTGCGGCAAAATATCGTGACGATTATGTAGATTATAACTGTATACGTCTAAATCTTTTCGCTTCTTCATTAAAATAACCTTCCTTTCGAAGTCCGTAGATTTATAGATTCTGTGCGGTTCTAATTTTTACACTCGTCCTGTAACAGTATTATTATTTTTATTCCACAATTATCAAATCAAATCAATATATGTATTTGTCGATACATCAAATAATAATTTATACTCACATTACATCTATCGATTGTAATGTTTTAATCTACCGCTGTTTTATAGTGAATATCCTCTAAAGGAGAAGTCGCAAACAGACTGATTCATCGTCTGTTATCATTTCGTGCAAAAGACGGCTTTGAATCTTGAGCATTTGTGTTTCGTCCATTGAGATAGGTTTCGGGAGAGCTGAGCCTTTGAAGGTTGGCAATGCACTGACTGCCCCTAATGTGCTAAAAGTATTTTAGAATCAATTCTTGGATTTGTTTCATTTTTATTCTATCACTAGTATTGGTCAAAGTCACGAAGGCCGTGTTGTTGGGTGGTCGGAATTTCGAGTCAAGAAACCCGAGTTCGATCCCCAGGTGGCAGTACCAATGAGTTGTTCAAAAACTTATGTACGAATTTCATCGTTGGGTTGGACAAAAAGACGGCGCCGGGCTTACCATCTGTCACGTTGTCCCGAATATATCTTCGGTGGAAGATGGGTCAAATGGACTTAATTGTCTAGACTTGACCTCTGTCTACCCCTGTATTGGGAAAAGCGTGAAGATATTTATTTATTTTTATTACTAGTACTTGTGGTTCATTGTATCTTTTCAATATATAGCATCCTGACCGATTTCGGCCACTGGACTATTGCGATCGTTCTTGATGTGCTCGCAGGTGGCTGATGTAACCGATTTTGCACTGACCGTGCGATCTTTGCCCTCGGAAGTAATTGTAGGTGATGGCTGCAGGTGATCGAGCCTTGAGTGCTTCTCGTTTGGCATCGAGCTCATGCACGCGTACTTCTGGAAGTACGCGTGAATGAGACCGTGTGCACTAAGGTATTAAGGTTAGTAGTATGTGGATACTCTAATACCTTAGTGCTCACGATCCGCCTTCACCATGACCGGTCCGCAGCCATTGTCTTCCATTGTGACGGATTTAAGTCACATTTATTCATGTGGCACATAAGTACATCTTTGAACCGCATTAATTGGCCTCCTCTTCGCTTGCCATTATGCAGTTCAGAGTAGAAGACGCACTTGGCTAAAGCAGTACTAAACATGAATTTGACAGGGATATTCCTCTGTAGCCTTACACGTGCCCCGATTAGGCCTGAAGCCAGACTGGGTTACGGACAATATGTCATCACACAAGCAAGCAAGTGTCAAGCGGTTAAGTAAAACTTGAGCGAAAACCTTGCCGGGAGAAGTTAACAGGAATTACCTCTATGAGAATTGCAATCACAACTGTCGCCCTTGTTCTTGTATAGTAGACAGATACAAGACAGTTTAAAGTCAACAGGGACAGGATCTTCGTCCACATACGAACGAACAGTTTCAAAATGACAATTCTGATCCACCATACTTTAAAAATTTCCCAAACAGCCAAGTCACTTGCGCAGGAGATATTATGCGCAATGCGGATGCTATTAAATCAATGGAACGGGAGAACGTAACAACCGGAGAGAAGTGGGGACGTGGACGTTAGCAAGACCTCTAACGCAGATAGAAACTGCTATATTAGCAGGACTTGTGACTGGCCGAGATTGCCAGTCGCTGTTGGCGGGAGGCTTCCGGCTTAATGAATGGTTGTGAGGGCAAAGGGGAAGAGGATACTACTGTCATAGGAGAAGGGTGGTGACAGCAGAAGCTAGAGCAGTTCGGGGTCGCATACCCGTAGTGATTTCGACAGTGCCGGACAGACAGCTGAAGAAAGCACCCTCTGAACGTATCTATCTCTGAATTTTTGCAATATAAAAATTGAGCATGAACCGTCTCCTATTTAATTTAATTTGATTTTAATTTATTTGTATTTTGATTTCTTTATTATTATAAGTTTTAAGTAAGAACCATTCGTTCATAATAATAAAGCTTATATAAATGTAAAAAAATTAAATAAAATTACGATTAATACCTATGAAATATCTTTTTAATTAGTGTAAACATTGATCACGAAAAAGTTGTATGACTACCCTCCGAACTAGTTGGCACTGTGTGACGGCAGGCGCAGTGTTCCTCCTCAAACGCAACAATGCTATTTCATTCGATTGTAGTATAAGCAAAAACACACGAAGCTCTTCTTTTTTTTTCATTTTTTTATTTTATTATTTCAATCCCTATTAAAATATTTTAAAACGAAAGCTTATAACACTAATTATAAATAAGATAGAAAATATATAATTATTATTGGTGTGGGTGTCTGTCAATGTGTGTGGTGAATGTAGTATGTATTTGAAGACACTTTACCTATAGCTACCCTTTATACATAGTGTCTTAGTAAGATATACGTAGTTATTTATTACTACCATTTATTTCTTTTTACTGCTATCTTAAAAAAGTAAGCACATTCTCTGTTTGTAAGTACTCCAGTTGTTTTAAAAAGTTATCTATTTTAATTTTTAATATAAACTTAGTTAATTTTGAAATTTAATTTTTTTTATTAATTTTATTATATGTAAATGGTCCAAGGAAAGATGAAAATTGCGGACTATTGTGGGTTTTGCACACACACACACGCCAATGATATAGTACTCTACAGTAAAATATTACCTACGGTAAAACGTTAACTTTTTTATTTAAATGACCCTCTTTTTAATTTTCTTTTGGAATAGCTGGTTTTAAACTAAGAAAAATTAATTAAGTAAGTTATGAATATTTAATGAAATGTGAAATTTCCCAGGTTGATTCTTCTTTCTTATATGTAATGATGTGTAATTTTTAAATTTTTAAATGAAATAGAGTAAGCGATTAGATAGATTGACCTCTTCTCGTTGTAAAGACATTAAACGCAAAGTAATGTATCAGTCAAATTATGAATTAAACATATAAATTGAATGGTACAGTACTCTGCGGCAAAATATCGTGACGATTATGTAGATTATAACTGAATACGTCTAAATCTTTTCGCTTCTTCATTAAAATAACCTTGCTTTCGAAGTCCGTAGATTTATAGATTCTGTGCGGTTCTAATTTTTACACTCGTCCTGTAACAGTATTATTATTTTTATTCCACAATTATCAAATCAAATCAATATATGTATTTGTCGATACATCAAATAATAATTTATACTCACATTACATCTATCGATTGTAATGTTTTAATCTACCGCTGTTTTATAGTGAATATCCTCTAAAGGAGAAGTCGCAAACAGACTGATTCATCGTCTGTTATCATTTCGTGCAAAAGACGGCTTTGAATCTTGAGCATTTGTGTTTCGTCCATTGAGAGAGGTTTCGGGAGAGCTGAGCCTTTGAAGGTTGGCAATGCACTGACTGCCCCTAAAGTGCTAAAAGTATTTTAGAATCAATTCTTGGATTTATTTCATTTTTATTCTATCACTAGTATTGGTCAAAGTCACGAAGGCCGTGTTGTTGGGTGGTCGGAATTTCGAGTCAAGAAACCCGAGTTCGATCCCCAGGTGGCAGTACCAATGAGTTGTTCAAAAACTTATGTACGAATTTCATCGTTGGGTTGGACAAAAAGACGGCGCCGGGCTTACCATCTGTCACGTTGTCCCGAATATATCTTCGGTGGAAGATGGGTCAAATGGACTTAATTGTCTAGACTTGACCTCTGTCTACCCCTGTATTGGGAAAAGCGTGAAGATATTTATTTATTTTATTACTAGTACTTGTGGTTCATTGTATCTTTTCAATATATAGCATCCTGACCGATTTCGGCCACTGGACTATTGCGATCGTTCTTGATGTGCTCGCAGGTGGCTGATGTAACCGATTTTTGCACTGACCGTGCGATCTTTGCCCTCGGAAGTAATTGTAGGTGATGGCTGCAGGTGATCGAGCCTTGAGTGCTTCTCGTTTGGCATCGAGCTCATGCACGCGTATTTCTGGAAGTACGCGTGAATGAGACCGTGTGCACTAAGGTATTAAGGTTAGTAGTATGTGGATACTCTAATACCTTAGTGCTCACGATCCGCCTTCACCATGACCGGTCCGCAGCCATTGTCTTCCATTGTGACGGATTTAAGTCACATTTATTCATGTGGCACATAAGTACATCTTTGAACCGCATTAATTGGCCTCCTCTTCGCTTGCCATTATGCAGTTCAGAGTAGAAGACGCACTTGGCTAAAGCAGTACTAAACATGAATTTGACAGGGATATTCCTCTGTAGCCTTACACGTGCCCCGATTAGGCCTGAAGCCAGACTGGGTTACGGACAATATGTCATCACACAAGCAAGCAAGTGTCAAGCGGTTAAGTAAAACTTGAGCGAAAACCTTGCCGGGAGAAGTTAACAGGGAATTACCTCTATGAGAATTGCAATCACAACTGTCGCCCTTGTTCTTGTATAGTAGACAGATACAAGACAGTTTAAAGTCAACAGGGACAGGATCTTCGTCCACATACGAACGAACAGTTTCAAAATGACAATTCTGATCCACCATACTTTAAAAATTTCCCAAACAGCCAAGTCACTTGCGCAGGAGATATTATGCGCAATGCGGATGCTATTAAATCCAATGGAACGGGAGAACGTAACAACCGGAGAGAAGTGGGGACGTGGACGTTAGCAAGACCTCTAACGCAGATAGAAACTGCTATATTAGCAGGACTTGTGACTGGCCGAGATTGCCAGTCGCTGTTGGCGGGAGGCTTCCAGCTTAATGAATGGTTGTGAGGGCAAAGGGAAGAGGATACTACTGTCATAGGAGAAGGGTGGTGACAGCAGAAGCTAGAGCAGTTCGGGGTCGCATACCCGTAGTGATTTCGACAGTGCCGGACAGACAGCTGAAGAAAGCACCCTCTGAACGTATCTACCTTTAATAAATAAATAAATAAACATCTTCACGCAATTCCCAATACAGGGGTAGACAGAGGTCAAGTCTAAACAATTAAGTCCCTTTGACCCACCTTCCAACGAAGATATTTTCGGAACAACGTGACAGGTGGTGAGCCCGTCGCCGCCTTTATGTCCAAGCCAACGATGAAATTCGTACATAAGTTTTTGAAAAACTCATTGGTACCGCCACCTGGGGATCGATTTCGGGTCTCTCGATTTGAAATTCCGACCACCCAACAACTCGGCTATCGTGACTTACTACTACGAAAAAGTTGTATGACTACCCTCCGAACTAGTTTGCACTGTGTGACGGCAGGCGCAGTGTTCCTCCTTAAACGCAACAATGCTATTTCATTCGATTGTAGTATAAGCAAAAGCACACGAAGCTCTTCTTTTTTTTCCTTTTTTTATTTTATTATTTCAATCCCAATTTAAATATTTTAAAACGAAAGCTTATAACACTAATTATAAATAAGATAGAAAATATATAATTATCATTGGTGTGGGTGTCTGTCAATGTGTGTGGTGAATGTAGTATGTATTTGAAGAAGCTATCCTTTATACATAGTGTATTAGTAAGATATACGTAGTTATTTATAACTACCATTTTTTTCTTTTTACTGCTATCTAGAAAAATTAAGCAAATTCTCTGTTTGTAAGTACTCTAGTTGTTTTAAAAAGTTATCTATTTTAATTTTTTATATAAACTTAGATAATTTTGAAATTTAATTTTTTTTATTAATTTTATTATATGTAAATGGTCCAAGGAAAGATGAAAAATGCGGACTATAGTGGGTTTTGCACAGTGGAGTATTATATACTATGTCATGCCGCCTATTCCCAACTATTTGAGAATAGAGAGAGAGAGAGAAAAAGAGATTTTATAAAAATCTGTCGGATCGTAAGAACAGACGCTTCTTGGTATAATTTTGCTGTAGCATATCGATAATTTTTAAACAATATAACTTTAAGAACAGCCCTTTGTGCTCTCTCAACGATAAGAAATGATGTCCGAGATGCACCACCCCAAGACTGAATACCATAAGCTAGTATAGATTGGAACAAACAAAAATGTACATTTTTGATAACTTTTAAATCCCCTATGTGCTTTATATTTTTAAAAACATATATAAGTTTGCGAACACACCCCTCTAGTTCTTTGAGGTGATAATTCCATTTTAGAGCCAATATTATTCCTAAATATTTTGTTTTTATTACAGATTCCAGAGTATAACAATTACATACATCATTCAGATTGATACGTCTAAATCTTTTTGATTCTTCATTATAATAACCTTCCTTTTGAAGTCCGTAGATTTAAAGATTCTAATGGAGAAGTTGCAGGTAGACTGATTGATTCATCGTCTGTTATCATTTCGAGCAAAAGACGGCTTAGAATCTTGAGCATTTGTGTTTTGTCTTTAATTTGGTATATAAATATTTACATAATGAATAAATTTGTTTCAATTATTTTATATTAAACATTTGACAGAATTTATGACCGGACTAGGTATATTTATCAATTAATCTATATTTATCAATTAATCTTTCTCTAATCTCTCTGAAATGAAAAAGAAAAAAAAAGAAATCAGTGTAAACACGTTAAGCCCAAAGTAATATAGCACTCATACTATGAACTTAGCATATAATAAGAACGGCAAATATTAGCGTGATACGTATTCACGCTGCGCAGCGTTTAACTTCTACATTTTTTTGCTTTTGAGTTTTAATATTCTCTGCGGTTCTAAATCGTAGACTCCTTCTGTAACAATATTATTATTTTTATTACACATTTATCAAATCGAATGATATATATTCATCTATACGTCAAGTAATAATTAATACTCACATTAAAGCCATCGTTTGTAATTTTTTAATCTACCCCTGTTTTGTAATTAGTATCTTCTAATGGAGAAGTTGCAGACACACAGCCTCATCGTTTGTCATCGTTTCATGCAAAAGAACAGCTTTTAAATAGACCGGCGGCTTTCGGTTTTCGTCCGTTATGTAATGTAATAACTTTTCCAGTTCAGCAGCTTCATGACATCTTCCGACGCAGCGGTGAAGAGTTTTGGGGATATCACATCACCTTGTCTTACACCTTTTAGCTTAGCAGTTGGAAGGATTTCGTGCTCTGGTTCTGTACTCGGATCCACATTGAGACCTCATCGTATAGACTATCACTTTGATATACCGGGAATCTAATTGGCACCGCTGAAGGGACTGTAGTACTACACAAATCTCGACCACATCGAGGGCTTTCTCAAAGTTTACATGAGCCAGACACAATAGTGAATTAGACTTTAGGTTTCAATAGGCAGTCATCACCTTTCTTGAAGAACAGAATAACCACGCTTCTACTTCACGCTTTCGGCGTAATGATGGATAATTGAATGGAACAGCAGAAGCAGAAGGACTACGAGTATCGTTTTCCCATCTGCTTTCAGAAGCTCAGCCATAATTCCGTCCTTAACTGGCGCATTACCGTTTTTAACCTGCTTGAGAGATAATCTCGCTCAAACTGGTGTTCGAAATACCGGCGGAGTAGTGACGGCTGAGCTTGGCTCTGGGCTCGCTACTCAAACTAGAGTGTGGTTTCCCACTATCAGATCATCGGCTTTTTTGCATGCCTAGTTTTGCATGAAAGTCTTCCTTCAACACCGTGTAATGGGTTTTAGAGTGATGTGAGCATGGCTCGTAAGATATCCTCATACATTGTTTCCACTTTATTACTTCCAATTATATAGCACTCTACGGTAAAATTTTACCTACGGTAAAACGGCTTTGCCACGCTTTACATCCAAATGTGTTTGCTTTTTTATTTAAATAACCCTCTTTTTAATTTTCTTTTGGAATACCTAGTTTTACACTAAGAAAAATTAATAAAGTAAGTTATGAATTTTGATACATTTTAAATGTAAGTAAATACAGTAAAAATTACACAAAATGAATCTTCTCGATGCGTAGATATTTAACGAAAAGTATTATATCAGTAACGTATGAAATAAGCACACACGCCAATGATATAGTACTCTACGGTAAAATATTACCTACGGTTAAACGGCTTTGCCACGCTTTACATCCAAATGTGTTTGCTTTTTTATTTAAATAACCCTCTTTTTAATTTTCTTTTGGAATACCTAGTTTTAAACTAAGAAAAATTAATAAAGTAAGTTATGAATATATAATGAAATGTGAAATTTCCCAGGTTGATTCTTCTTCCTTACATATAATGATATGCAATTTTAAAATTTTTAAATGAAATAGAGTAAGCAATTAGATAGTTTGACCTCTTCTCGTTATGTAGATTATAACTGTATACGTCTAAATCTTTTCGCTTCTTCATTAAAATAACCCTCTTTTAATTTTCTTTTGGAATACCTAGTTTTACACTAAGAAAAATTAATAAAGTAAGTTATGAATTTTGATACATTTTAAATGTAAGTAAATACAGTAAAAATTACACAAAATGAATCTTCTCGATGCGTAGATATTTAACGAAAAGTATTATATCAGTAACGTATGAAATAAGCACACACGCCAATGATATAGTACTCTACGGTAAAATATTACCTACGGTTAAACGGCTTTGCCACGCTTTACATCCAAATGTGTTTGCTTTTTATTTAAATAACCCTCTTTTAATTTTCTTTTGGAATACCTAGTTTTACACTAAGAAAAATTAATAAAGTAAGTTATGAATATATAATGAAATGTGAAATTTCCCAGGTTGATTCTTCTTCCTTACATATAATGATATGCAATTTTAAAATTTTTAAATGAAATAGAGTAAGCAATTAGATACTTTGACCTCTTCTCGTTATGTAGATTATAACTGTATACGTCTAAATCTTTTCGCTTCTTCATTAAAATAACCCTCTTTTAATTTTCTTTTGGAATACCTAGTTTTAAACTAAGAAAAATTAATAAAGTAAGTTATGAATTTTGATACATTTTAAATGTAAATAAATACAGTAAAATTACACAAATTGAATCTTCTCGATGCGTAGATATTTAACAAAGAGTATTATATCAGTGACTTATGAAAAAAGCACACACGCCAATGATATTGTACTCTATTGTAAAATATTTCCTACGGTAAAACGGCTTTGCCACGCTTTACATCCAAATGTGTTTGCTTTTATATTTAAATAACCCTCTTTTTAATTTTCTTTTGGAATACCTAGTTTTAAACTTAGAAAAATTGATAAAGTAAGTTATGAATTTTGATACATTTTAAATGTAAATAAATACAGTAAAATTACACAAATTGAATCTTCTCGATGCGTAGATATTTAACGAAGAGTATTATATCAGTAACGTATGAAAAAAGCACACACGCCAATGATATAGTACTCTACGGTAAAATATTACCTACGGTTAAACGGCTTTGCCACGCTTTACATCCAAATGTGTTTGCTTTTTATTTAAATAACCCTCTTTTTAATTTTCTTTTGGAATACCTAGTTTTACACTAAGAAAAATTAATAAAGTAAGTTATGAATATATAATGAAATGTGAAATTTCCCAGGTTGATTCTTCTTCCTTACATATAATGATATGCAATTTTAAAATTTTTAAATGAAATAGAGTAAGCAATTAGATACTTTGACCTCTTCTCGTTATGTAGATTATAACTGTATACGTCTAAATCTTTTCCTTCTTCATTAAAATAACCCTCTTTTAATTTTCTTTTGGAATACCTAGTTTTAAACTAAGAAAAATTAATAAAGTAAGTTATGAATTTTGATACATTTTAAATGTAAGTAAATACAGTAAAAATTACACAAAATGAATCTTCTCGATGCGTAGATATTTAACGAAAAGTATTATATCAGTAACGTATGAAATAAGCACACACGCCAATGATATAGTACTCTACGGTAAAATATTACATACATACATATCATCCGCCTCTTTCCCGTAGGGAGTAGCCCGAGACCACTTCTTTTTTCCACTTGCTACGATCCTTACATACTTGTTTCCTTCGTCCACTTTCATTATTCCCTTCATACATTCTCTTCGATTCAGGGTACTCTTGACCTGGCCTTTTTCAGGACGTCCCTGATTTGGTCTTAGAAAACATCGCCTAGGTCTTCCCTTCCTACACTTCCATTCACACTCGCCTTATATGCTTTTTCGTCAATCGTTCTTCATTCATTCTCTCGACATGGCCAAACCATCTCAGCATACCTTTCTCAATTTTAGTCACTACATCTTCTTTCAGACCACAACGTTTCCTTATTTCACCATTCCTTATCCTGTCGCTCAGTTTAACTCTAACATACTTCTTAATGCTCTCATCTCAACTGCATTGCTCTGCTCATCTGTTTCTTCTGCCATACCAGCTCACTTCCATGCCAGTGTGGACAAAACTCCCTATGCACAGCCAAACGAGCCTTGTTAGACACCATCCGACTGCTCATAAAAGGGTTAGCTCCATTCACCATGTTTCCCCTGCATTCACTCTTCTTTCAATATCACTCTCACACTTTCCATCTCTTGTGAACTTTGAACCCAGATACACAAACTCATTCACCTGTTCAATTTGTTCATCTCAATCACTATATTGCAGTCTGTCATGACCTCATCTCTTTAAACTTTTGTTACTTTCATCTTCTTTGTTGTCTTCATTATATACTATGTCATGCCGCCTATTCCCAACTATTTGAGAATAGAGAGAGAGAGAAAAAGTTTATAAAATCTGTCGGATCGTAAGAACAGACGCTTCTTGGTATAATTTTGCTGTAGCATATCGATAATTTTAAACAATATAACTTTAGAACAGCTGTGCTCTCTCAACGATAAGAAATGATATTCCGAGGATACACCACCCCAGACTGAATACCATAAGCTAGTATAAATTGGAACAAACAAAATGTACATTTTGATAACTTTTAAATCTAATAGCTATATTTTAAAACACATATTAGTTTACAAACACGCCCTCTAGTTCTTTGAGGTGATAATTCCATTTTAGATGCTGATCCAATATTATTCTAAATATTTTATTTTTATTACACAATTATCAAATCGAATCAATATATGTATTTGTCGATACATCAAATAATAATTTATACTCACATTACATCTATCGATTGTAATGTTTTAATCTACCGCTGTTTTATAGTGAATATCCTCTAAAGGAGAAGTCGCAAACAGACTGATTCATCGTCTGTTATCATTTCGTGCAAAAGACGGCTTTGAATCTTACTTTGGTATATAAATATTTACATAATGAATAAACTTGTTTCAATTATTTTATATTAAACATTTGACAGAATTTACGACCTGACTAGGTATATTTATCAATTAATCTATATTTATCAATTAATCTATATTTATCAATTAATCTATATTTATCAATTAATCTATATTTATCAATTAATCTATATTTATCAATTAATCTATATTTATCAATTAATCTATATTTATCAATTAATCTATATTTATCAATTAATCTATATTTATCAATTAATCTATATTTATCAATTAATCTATATTTATCAATTAATCTATATTTATCAATTAATCTATATTTATCAATTAATCTATATTTATCAATTAATCTATATTTATCAATTAATCTATATTTATCAATTAATCTATATTTATCAATTAATCTATATTTATCAATTAATCTATATTTATCAATTAATCTATATTTATCAATTAATCTATATTTATCAATTAATCTATATTTATCAATTAATCTATATTTATCAATTAATCTATATTTATCAATTAATCTATATTTATCAATTAATCTATATTTATCAATTAATCTATATTTATCAATTAATCTATATTTATCAATTAATCTATATTTATCAATTAATCTATATTTATCAATTAATCTATATTTATCAATTAATCTATATTTATCAATTAATCTATATTTATCAATTAATCTATATTTATCAATTAATCTATATTTATCAATTAATCTATATTTATCAATTAATCTATATTTATCAATTAATCTATATTTATCAATTAATCTATATTTATCAATTAATCTATATTTATCAATTAATCTATATTTATCAATTAATCTATATTTATCAATTAATCTATATTTATCAATTAATCTATATTTATCAATTAATCTATATTTATCAATTAATCTATATTTATCAATTAATCTATATTTATCAATTAATCTATATTTATCAATTAATCTATATTTATCAATTAATCTATATTTATCAATTAATCTATATTTATCAATTAATCTATATTTATCAATTAATCTATATTTATCAATTAATCTATATTTATCAATTAATCTATATTTATCAATTAATCTATATTTATCAATTAATCTATATTTATCAATTAATCTATATTTATCAATTAATCTATATTTATCAATTAATCTATATTTATCAATTAATCTATATTTATCAATTAATCTATATTTATCAATTAATCTATATTTATCAATTAATCTATATTTATCAATTAATCTATATTTATCAATTAATCTATATTTATCAATTAATCTATATTTATCAATTAATCTATATTTATCAATTAATCTATATTTATCAATTAATCTATATTTATCAATTAATCTATATTTATCAATTAATCTATATTTATCAATTAATCTATATTTATCAATTAATCTATATTTATCAATTAATCTATATTTATCAATTAATCTATATTTATCAATTAATCTATATTTATCAATTAATCTATATTTATCAATTAATCTATATTTATCAATTAATCTATATTTATCAATTAATCTATATTTATCAATTAATCTATATTTATCAATTAATCTATATTTATCAATTAATCTATATTTATCAATTAATCTATATTTATCAATTAATCTATATTTATCAATTAATCTACCCTGTTTTGTAATTAGTATCTTCTAATGCGGAAGTTGCAGACACACAGCCTCATCGTTTGTCATCGTTTCATGCAAAGAACAGCTTTTAAATAGACCGGCGGCTTTCGGTTTCGTCCGTTATGTAATGTAATAACTTTTCCAGTTCAACAGCTTCTGACATCTTCCGACGCAGCGGTGAAGAGTTTTGGGGATATCACATCACCTTGTTTTACACCTTGTAGCTTAGCAGTTGGAAGGATTTCGTGCTCTGGTTCTGTACTCGGATCCACATTGAGACCTCATCGTATAGACTATCACTTTGATATACCGGGAATCTAATTGGCACCTTTAAGAAGGGACTGTAGTACTACACAAATCTCGACCACATCGAGGGCTTTCTCAAAGTTACATGAGCCAGACACAATAGTGAATTAGACTTTAGGTTTCAATAGGCAGTCATCACCTTTCTTGAAGAACAGAATAACCACTTCGCCACGCTTTCGGCGTAATGATGGATAATTGAATGGAACAGCAGAAGCAGAAGGACTACGAGCCATCGTTTTCCCATCTGCTTTCAGAAACTCAACCATAATTCCGTCCTTAACTGGCGCATTACCGTTTTTAACCTGCTTGAGAGATAATCTCGCTCAAACTGGTGTTCGAAATACCGGCGGAGTAGTGACGGCTGAGCTTGGCTCTGGGCTCGCTACTCAAACTAAGTGTGGTTTCCCACTATCGGATCATCATTTTTTGCGTACCTAGTTTTGCATGAAAGTCTTCCTTCAACATACCGTGTAATGGGTTTTAGGTGATGTGAGCATGGCTCGTAAGATATCCTCATACATTGTTTCCACTTTATTACTTTAATTATATAGTACTCTACGGTAAAATTTTACCTACGGTAAACGGCTTTGCCACGCTTTACATCAAATGTGTTTGCTTTTTTATTTAAATAACCCTCTTTTTAATTTTCTTTTTGGAATACCTAGTTTTAAACTAAGAAAAATTAATAAAGTAATTGTAATTTTGATACATTTAAATGTAAGTAAATACGGTAAAATTACACACAAAATGAATCTTCTCGATGCGTAGATATTTAACGAAAAGTATTATATCAGTAACGTATGAAATAAGCACACGCCAGTATAGTACTCTGGGCAAAAAATATTACATACATACATATCATCCGCCTCTTTCCCGTAAAGGGTAAGAGCGAGACACTTCTTCTTTCCACTTGCTACGATCCTTACATACTTGTTCCTTCGTCCACTTTCATTATTCCTTCATACGATCTCTTCGATTCAGGGTACTCTTGACCTGGCCTTTCAGGACGTCCCTGATTTGGTCTTGAAACGTCCGCCTAGGTCTTCCCCTTCCTGCACTTCATTCACACTCACCTTATATTAGCACGGTCAATCGTTCTTCATTCATTCTCGACATGGCCAAACCATCTCAGCATACCTTTCTCAATTTTAGTCACTACATCTTCTTTCAGACCACAACGTTTCCTTATTTCACCATTCCTTATCCTGTCGCTCAGTTTAACTCTAACATACTTCTTAATACTCATCTCAACTGCATTTACTCTGCTTTCATGTTTCTTCTGCCATACCTTTCACTTCCATACATAGTGTCGGAACCAAAAAACTCTATGCACAGCCAAACGAGCAGTAGACACCATCCGACTGCTCATAAAGTGCAAGCTCCATTCACCATGTTTCCTGCATTCACTCTTCTTTCAATATCCTCCCACACTTTCCATCTCTTGTGAACTTTGAACCCAGATACACAAACTCATTCACCTGTTCAATTTGTTCATCTCAATCACTATATTGCAGTCTGTCATGACCTCATCTCTTTCAAACACCATTACTTTCGTCTTCTTTACATTCATCTTCATCCCTTCTAACAAAATCTTCACTCATAGCAGTTACCATCTCCTGCATCTCCTCGGCTGAAGACGCAAGTAATACTTGATCATCAACATAGAAAACATTTGACGAGTAACTCATTCATTCTCAACCCACTTTCATTCTCTTTTAAATCTGTCAAGCAATTGTCCATAAACAGATTAAACAGCCACGGTGACGCTACATCCCTGTCTTTTGCTTTTCGATATTAAACCATTCAGTGTACGCCCCGTTTATCCTTACACAAGCACAGGAATCCCTATAAAAAGAGGTGCAATGCTCGTATGGGGATACTGCTGACACCTTTCACGGACAATACTGACCACAATAATTCATTCCTCACCACTCTATCATAGGCCTTTTCTAAATCCACAGACGTGCCTCAATAGACCTTCTGGTTTTAGCCAGACGCTTTTTCAGCTATACCGCAAGAAAAAGACCTGATCCGTACACCCCATTCCTTTCTAAATCCCGCTTGGCCATCCCATACTTTTCGTCCGTTTCATTCACAACCCTTTCAATCAACACTTTCGCGCCACAATTTACCGACGACGCTGAAGGCTTATACCGCGGTAATTTACGCAGTCCTGCCGTGACCTTTCCCTTATATAATGGCACGATTACGGCTTTGCACCAGTCTCCCGGTACTTGCCCATTTGCCAGCACATATTGAAAAGGCGGTACAGCTGACTAGCCACTAAGCCCTGTCAGTCCTCAGCATCTCGACGGTAATCCTATCATATCCGGCAGCCTTACCGATCTCATAACTTTCAACGCTTTTTACTGTTGTCACGCTTATCTCCTTATCATCAACATTTATATTAACCATGGAAGGTGCCGGATTGTTGTACCTGCACTTCCTCTCTTTCAAATAAACATTCAAAATACTCTTCCATCTCTTTAACACATATTCTTCTCCTTTTATAATGTCCCCATCTTGACTCCTGATTGTGTATTCAGCTCCGAGGTAGAGGTTTTCCTCTGGCTGTATTGACAGATTTCAGAAAAACTTGATGTTTGACTGGAAATCTTCCAGTCAACCTCCTATCAAAATCATCCTTTTGTTCTTCTTTCTTTCTAGTCACAACATCTTTCGCAGCTGATTTGAATCTTTTATACTTCTTTCTCTTCCTTTATCTCGTCATTCGTCGCCTTTTGAAGTTTTGGTTAGCTTTTGTTGCTAACCAATCCAACTCCCACCTTTCTTTTCTTGCACAGCCTTTTTGTACATCTTTATCCATCCACACATTATACTTCTTTCTTCCTTTCCTCCGTTTAGCTTCTCCGCATACCTCAACAGCAATATTCACGGCTGTTTTCTTAAAATACCACAAATCTTCAATCACACATATCTCTTCTATGCCTTTAAAACTTTCTATCAGTTTCTCTACATACTCGTCTTTCTTATCCTTTTCTTGTAGATTTTCCACTTTTATTCTGTCCAAAACACTCGTAGGCTCGGCTCCTCGGTGTCGCCACCGTTTAAGATACCATGTATTCGGGCTATGACCAGGAAGTGGTCTGTGTCAAAGGCCTACACCGCGGTATGCTCAGGTGTCGCAGGTTCTTCCTCAATCTTTGATCCACAATAACAAAATCAATTATACTTCTAGACTCACCCTCAATTCTTGTATACAAATGGATCTTTTGTGATCAAACATTGTAATACACTGATTCCATTCAAGCATACTTCAAGTAGGCTTCTCCCATTTTCGTTCACTCTCTCGTCCCCAAATGTACCCAGTACTCCTTCATACCCATCACGCTTTACTCCAACCCACCATTAAAGTCCCTAACATCACGATCCGTTCCTTTTCTCGCATTTATTCAAGACCTCTCTCATGCTATCCCAAAATTCCTCTCTCTCTTTTGGGCTTTTAATGACCCACCCCCTCGCAGATCCGTCGGTGCACCAAACCCCAAGGATAAACAAGCGGGTGAGTCAACTTTAACCTAACCCAGAGGTCTTGGGCTTACACATTCATGCTCTATCACATTCAACTATTCGAGAGAGAATCACACCAACTCCTGACAGCCTCGGCTGGTTTGGGGGGACTCCCGACCAGTATGCCGTGTAGGGACCATGAACCGTGGTGTCACATCCTTTTCCTCTTGGTTTCGTTCACGCACAGGATATCTATACATCGTTCGTCCATCATCTGACATACTTCATCTACCTTACCATCCATTCCTCCTCTTACATTCAACATGTCGAAGCGACTCTCCATGGGCCGCTTTTCGCTTCACCGAAACGAGACGTGATGGGTGGCGAACCACATCGCCGCCATTTTGGTAAATAAAATTCACCATTGCGTTCCACAATCGCCAAAGGGAAAGGTTTATCCACCCAACAGGCTTCCCCGCAGCAGCATGCCAGAATTAAGGCTAGCTAATTCTGGGTCGCCCGGTCCCAGGGCAGTGTAGCACGCTAACGACTGAGCTTGCCCCTAGCCATGCATCATCCGCACGGCAGACGTTGGATTGGCGGAGAATAGGGTAAGAAGTATGGGTTGTGAGAAAAGCAAGATTGGTTAGTTAAGGTGGGGTGGGAAAGGTGAGATATTACCGCCCAGGAAGGCAAAGGGATAGGACGGTAATAGCTAGAGGAAGCCGGGGTCGCATAGCCGTATACCATACCACAACTACCGGACAGGTAAGTTAGGATGAGTATCCCTGACTTACCTATATAAATATTACCTACGGTTAAACGGCTTTGCCACGCTTTACATCCAAATGTGTTTGCTTTTTTATTTAAATAACCCTCTTTTTAATTTTCTTTTGGAATACCTAGTTTTAAACTAAGAAAAATTAATAAAGTAAGTTATGAATATATAATGAAATGTGAAATTTCCCAGGTTGATTCTTCTTCCTTACATATAATGATATGCAATTTTAAAATTTTTAAATGAAATAGAGTAAGCAATTAGATAGTTTGACCTCTTCTCGTTATGTAGATTATAACTGTATACGTCTAAATCTTTTCGCTTCTTCATTAAAATAACCTTCCTTTCGAAGTACGTAGATTAATAGATTCTGTGCGGTTCTAATTTGTAGACTTGTCCTGTAACAGTATTATTATTTTTTATTACACAATTATCAAATCGAATCAATATATGTATTTGTCGATACATCAAATAGTAATTTATACTTACATTACATCTATCGATTGTCACGTTTAAATCTACCGCTGTTTTATAGTGAGTATCCTCTAAAGGAGAAGTCGCAAACAGACTGATTCATCGTCTGTTATCATTTCGTGCAAAAGACGGCTTTGAATCTTCAGTGTCTCGTCCATTGAGAAAGGTGTCGGGAGAGCTGAGCCTTTGAAGGTTGGCAATGCACTGACTGCCCCTAAAGTGCTAAAAGTATTTTAGAATCAATTCTTGGATTTATTTCATTTTTATACTATCACTAGTATTGGTCAAAGTCACGAAGACTGAGTTGTTGGGTGGGTCGATTTCCGGAGTCAAGCAACCCGAGTTCGATCCCCAGGTGGCAGTACCAATGAGTTTTTCCAAAACTTATGTACGAATTTCATCGTTGGCTTCGACATAAAGACGGCGATGGGCTCACCACTGACGTCACGTTGTCCCGAATATATCTTCGGTGAAAGGTGGATCAAAGGGACTTAATTGTCTGGACTTGACCTCTGTCTACCCCTGTATTGGGCATAGCGTGAAGATATTTATTTATTTTTATTACTAGTATTGGTTCATTGTATTCTTTCAATATTCAGCATCCTGACCGATTTCGGCCACTGGACTATTGCGATCGTCCTTGGTGTGCTCGCAGGTGACTGATGTAACCGATTTTTGTGCTGACCATGTGATCTTTGCCCTCGGAAGTAATTGTGGGTGATGGCTGCAGGTGAGTCGAGCCTTGAGTGCTACTCGTTTGGCATCAGGCTCATTCATAATGCTTCTGCAGGTACGCGTAAATGAACCGTGTGCGCAAGGTAAGGAGTATGGGGATGCTCCTATTGCCTTGGTTACTCACGATCACCTTCACCAGTCGGTCCTGACCATTGTCTTCCATTGACGAATTTAAGTCACATTTCTTCATGGCACACTTTATAGTGTACATCTTTGAACCGCATTAGCCTCCTTTTCGCTTGCCATTATGCAGTTCCATTTGAGTGGGGCCTTTTACAGTACTAAACATGAGTTGACAGGGATATTCCTCTGTAGCCTTACATCAGTTACGTATTGCTAGATACCTCGTCCTGGTACGTCCAGTAATTTTAATACCGAATTCACGGCCTGGACGCAGGTGGGTTTCTGATATCAGTGCCCACATCGACCTCTTGTTCCTCAGCAGGGTGCGCAGTAGGGTCTTCTTAGCCGCTACCCGTTGGCGTTCAGAGTATATTATTCTAAGCTTCTGGATTTAGCCATTAATATTCTGCATTAATTTGGTGATTCGCTTAATAGGGATGGAACTGGGTCCTCCCCTTTCTGCAACGCCTGCAGAACCTCCTGCAACACCGGAGAGGGCCGCTGGCTGGTAGTTGTCCTTTCAAACTGGGGAAGCTATTGCGAGCGCTTTCAGAGGAACCATTTCGGGTGGTGGCCCCACAAGTGAGCTCCCTCAGTGGGCTGCTGTTCGCACCGGTCTTCTTTTTCTTTTCTTGGATTTTTGTTTTTGGTTTTGTTTCCGGCCTCGGTGGCTGGTTGTGCCACTCAAAGCCCTGTAGCTTATTGCAGGGGCATGAGTGTGGCTTGGTTCCTCTTGGTTTCCCACAGTATTTCTATTGACAGGAAGGGGCGTGTGTCTGGGGTACCCGTGCCAGCGCGACGATTCCTCAGCTCCCTCCTGAACACCGGACAGTTGATGTTTGTTTTGCGTTGTGTGCCACCCCACTGTGGTGCGCGGAGTGGGGGTTCTTCCAAAGGTCGTGGAGCAATCTTTTGCGAAGTGTTGTTCCCACACCTAACGCATATACCCGGACGGTAGCGCTGAAGGAAGAAGTGTCGAACTGCACAGCAACGGTGGCACTGGAGCTGGTCTTTCTTTTCCTCTCCATGCTTCCCACGGATCCCAGGCATTGTGCAAGAGTTCGTTTACAGCAAAGCTTTTTAAAGGTGTCATCTTTTCTGCTAGATACCTCGTCCTGGTACGTCCAGTAATTTTAATACCGAATTCACGGCCTGGACGCAGGTGGGTTTCTGATATCAGTGCCCACATCGACCTCTTGTTCCTCAGCAGGGTGCGCAGTAGGGTCTTCTTAGCCGCTACCCGTTGGCGTTCAGAGTATATTATTCTAAGCTTCTGGATTTAGCCATTAATATTCTGCATTAATTTGGTGATTCGCTTAATAGGGATGGAACTGGGTCCTCCCCTTTCTGCAACGCCTGCAGAACCTCCTGCAACACCGGAGAGGGCCGCTGGCTGGTAGTTGTCCTTTCAAACTGGGGAAGCTATTGCGAGCGCTTTCAGAGGAACCATTTCGGGTGGTGGCCCCACAAGTGAGCTCCCTCAGTGGGCTGCTGTTCGCACCGGTCTTCTTTTTCTTTTCTTGGATTTTTGTTTTTGGTTTTGTTTCCGGCCTCGGTGGCTGGTTGTGCCACTCAAAGCCCTGTAGCTTATTGCAGGGGCATGAGTGTGGCTTGGTTCCTCTTGGTTTCCCACAGTATTTCTATTGACAGGAAGGGGCGTGTGTCTGGGGTACCCGTGCGTCCTGGTACGTCCAGTAATTTTAATACCGAATTCACGGCCTGGACGCAGGTGGGTTTCTGATATCAGTGCCCACATCGACCTCTTGTTCCTCAGCAGGGTGCGCAGTAGGGTCTTCTTAGCCGCTACCCGTTGGCGTTCAGAGTATATTATTCTAAGCTTCTGGATTTAGCCATTAATATTCTGCATTAATTTGGTGATTCGCTTAATAGGGATGGAACTGGGTCCTCCCCTTTCTGCAACGCCTGCAGAACCTCCTGCAACACCGGAGAGGGCCGCTGGCTGGTAGTTGTCCTTTCAAACTGGGGAAGCTATTGCGAGCGCTTTCAGAGGAACCATTTCGGGTGGTGGCCCCACAAGTGAGCTCCCTCAGTGGGCTGCTGTTCGCACCGGTCTTCTTTTTCTTTTCTTGGATTTTTGTTTTTGGTTTTGTTTCCGGCCTCGGTGGCTGGTTGTGCCACTCAAAGCCCTGTAGCTTATTGCAGGGGCATGAGTGTGGCTTGGTTCCTCTTGGTTTCCCACAGTATTTCTATTGACAGGAAGGGGCGTGTGTCTGGGGTACCCGTGCCAGCGCGACGATTCCTCAGCTCCCTCCTGAACACCGGACAGTTGATGTTTGTTTTGCGTTGTGTGCCACCCCACTGTGGTGCGCGGAGTGGGGGTTCTTCCAAAGGTCGTGGAGCAATCTTTTGCGAAGTGTTGTTCCCACACCTAACGCATATACCCGGACGGTAGCGCTGAAGGAAGAAGTGTCGAACTGCACAGCAACGGTGGCACTGGAGCTGGTCTTTCTTTTCCTCTCCATGCTTCCCACGGATCCCAGGCATTGTGCAAGAGTTCGTTTACAGCAAAGCTTTTTAAAGGTGTCATCTTTTCTCTTGAACTGGGCGAAAAGATGCACCCTGGTCTGCTGCTGTCG
>JAGSMR010000981.1:0-20525 GCA_029286605.1 Sericinus montela
TCCAGTAATTTTAATACCGAATTCACGGCCTGGACGCAGGTGGGTTTCTGATATCAGTGCCCACATCGACCTCTTGTTCCTCAGCAGGGTGCGCAGTAGGGTCTTCTTAGCCGCTACCCGTTGGCGTTCAGAGTATATTATTCTAAGCTTCTGGATTTAGCCATTAATATTCTGCATTAATTTGGTGATTCGCTTAATAGGGATGGAACTGGGTCCTCCCCTTTCTGCAACGCCTGCAGAACCTCCTGCAACACCGGAGAGGGCCGCTGGCTGGTAGTTGTCCTTTCAAACTGGGGAAGCTATTGCGAGCGCTTTCAGAGGAACCATTTCGGGTGGTGGCCCCACAAGTGAGCTCCCTCAGTGGGCTGCTGTTCGCACCGGTCTTCTTTTTCTTTTCTTGGATTTTTGTTTTTGGTTTTGTTTCCGGCCTCGGTGGCTGGTTGTGCCACTCAAAGCCCTGTAGCTTATTGCAGGGGCATGAGTGTGGCTTGGTTCCTCTTGGTTTCCCACAGTATTTCTATTGACAGGAAGGGGCGTGTGTCTGGGGTACCCGTGCCAGCGCGACGATTCCTCAGCTCCCTCCTGAACACCGGACAGTTGATGTTTGTTTTGCGTTGTGTGCCACCCCACTGTGGTGCGCGGAGTGGGGGTTCTTCCAAAGGTCGTGGAGCAATCTTTTGCGAAGTGTTGTTCCCACACCTAACGCATATACCCGGACGGTAGCGCTGAAGGAAGAAGTGTCGAACTGCACAGCAACGGTGGCACTGGAGCTGGTCTTTCTTTTCCTCTCCATGCTTCCCACGGATCCCAGGCATTGTGCAAGAGTTCGTTTACAGCAAAGCTTTTTAAAGGTGTCATCTTTTCTCTTGAACTGGGCGAAAAGATGCACCCTGGTCTGCTGCTGTCGGGCTTTTTACTGCTCTCGTACTCCTGGTTCGAGCCCCGCTCTAGAGGCCTCTTGGACTTCTTGAGGTTAGTATCATAAGGTAGGCCTCTGAGTGGCAACTTTGATACCCTCTCTGCTGGCAATGAATGCAGAAAACCATGATTTTCTTCCACTTCCAGCTTCGTCAGGTACATCTTTGGAGTACCGATGTTTATATTCATCTTCCGGCGGAACCTCACCCCCCCTTCCATAGGGACGGGCGTTTGAGCATAAGCGTTCTTGAGCCATGGTTTTAAAATGACATTGCCCAGTTTGGGGTGTTCCACAACTACGGGGTATTTTGGTTTCCTTATGGTGGCAGAATTCGAAGGTCCTGGTTGGGTGGAGGGGAGAGGAACATTGCCGTTCCCTACCTCCTGTCAGGCGTTTCTGTAGTTCTTATTCCCCTGGCAAATTAAGTCCGCTTCAGGAGCTCTTTCATTTCCTTGTCGACAAGTGTAGGCTCTGATGTGCTTAGCGGGTATGCATTGCATGAGTTCCGGTGCCAAGAGTGATCGCGGGGTGCTCGAGGTGCATGGGACGAGCGGGTTTCGGTTCGAACCGCAGTCTCAGCGGGTGACGTGCCGCGTGAGACCTGTTGGGCGCTCGGGTGACCAGGTTAGAACACGCAGGAAGCAGCGGATGCCTATGGGTTTGGCCCTGTGGACGCGGAGGGAGTAGCAGGCGCGGCCACATGGGCGCGCGAGGCTGCGCAGGCGCAGGTTGCGGGGCCGAGGCGGCCGCGGACTCTTTCGCGGTGCACCGGTCGCGGATACCCCATGGTGCGCGAGCCAGAGAACGCGGGTGTCACCGCGCTGGGGCGCCGGACGGGTGATCGGCGCGATCGGCGGGAGCGCGCGGTTCGATGCCTGACAACGTCGGCGGCTACGTTGAAAAAAACCGGCTCGCCAGAACTTAACCATAAGGAGAACCGCACCGCCGCTAGATGTTTTCTCGTATGAACACTTATAACTTTTCACTAGAACGTCTCGGTTTGAATTAAATTTTCGTGTTAAATATTAATATTAACGCATTCGTAAAGTAAACACGGCATATCCGGGAGATCGTTCGTTCTCTCGAACGAACAATTATTACTAGGATCCGACGAGAACAGAGCAACGGTTGTTTATTTTGTTCACTGTATAATCACCGTAGCTCGTGTCACGTTAAAATTGATTTTTCTCTATTTACCCTATTCTAGTGTTAAATTTAGGTCGATATATTAAAAGTGAGTATTCCGAAGATTGACAGAAAGCGAAGGACGCATCGGTAATGCATTATTCAGCGGCGACAGATTATACGTCGAAGGTCGTAAAACACGAACAGAATTCTGGACTCATCGAATGAAGTCTCCGTATGTACCATAAGATCGTTGAAAATTATAATAAACGTTTAAACATATTTAAATTTAAATCCTCAGTTGTAAATATAAATCATCCTAAACATTAAAACATTGCTTAAACTCTAAAATGTGGTCGTTAGAAATAAAGAAACTTCAGCGTCATCATCGTCTCCCTCTCATCTCTCTGACGAGACGCGAGCTGGCTACTAGTGGCATTATGTTTACATGGATTTACTCAACATTGAATATTATTCAGTAATAAATAATAATAATAATAATTAATAAACCATATCATCAAGTTGAACGAACAACGATTCTCGATCGAAAGAAACGTAACATGTCAATAACAACAACATATTTCACTGAACGTATTTGCGGCCCTCAAAAGGGCCTTTTGTTTCGTATAAAGTATTTATCATCATTGCGATATATTATATATACACATGGAATACGACTAAGACTGGCGGGTGGGTGGCGATGATGCCGGTGGTTCATGTGATTTTTCACGCAATCAATCAATCATCGACCATAGTCATAGAGAACATCATAATACTACATATTATATTACATTACATTGCAAACATCACTCTCTCCCCACCAGTCGTATACATCCCCATGTATCTCCATAATAATCACAATATCTTCCACTCCCCCAAAACCAGTAACGCGGCGTTGTTGTTCCACATTAGGCCTTCTTCTCGGTCTTCTTCGGGAGGAGTACGGCCTGGATGTTGGGGAGGACACCGCCCTGTGCTATAGTCACTCCGGACAGTAGTTTGTTCAACTCCTCGTCGTTTCTGATCGCGAGCTGGAGATGTCTAGGTATGATCCTGGTCTTCTTGTTATCACGAGCCGCGTTACCGGCCAACTCTAGAACTTCAGCGGCCAGATACTCCATGACGGCGGCGAGATAGACCGGAGCGCCGGCACCGACTCTCTCCGCGTAGTTACCCTTTCGCAGCAGCCTGTGGATACGACCGACAGGAAACTGTAGACCGGCACGATTGGAACGGGATTTCGCCTTTCCCTTAACTTTACCGCCTTTACCGCGTCCAGACATAGTTAATAATCGATGAGAATAACTTTACAAACGCGAACGACGCGACAGCAACTGTCGACAACAACAATTTTTTTTTTTTAAAGTTGGAATCCTCCTCTCAGAAACCCTTTCTGGGTTTCTGGGTAACTGTTTCGGGGCTTGGCCCCTTTCAGTGGGTGCGCCGCTGCCTATAAATATAGGCAGGTCCTGGGGGCGCCTTGTAGGCTATGGTTTGACCATGTTGAATGGTCGGGGTATGGAGCTTCTATTATATGCTTCTCTGCCTTCCGGTCAACTGCCCGGTTATCTTATGAAGGACATCCCGGGCCGTCGAGGCGGCAGAGATAGCGTTGTAGTCTTCTTAGGGTTTTTCTGGGGGTCAATCTGCAGGCCCGGTGGCGCGAGCTAGCTCGCGGGGGTAACCTTCCATCCGGCAGTCGAGCGTGCAGTGGTGCGACGTTCTTGATGTGTGGAAGTGTTGAAGAGTCGGCACGCTCGAACATTCCGGTTGCGAGCCTCCCCACGAACTCCTCTAGCTCTTCCATTTTCAGGTCCCTCCTGATCGTCCGGTTCCTCACGTATCGCGGGGCGCCGGTGATGGTGCGCAGAACTAGGTCTTCCTGAGTTGTTAGCGCCCGCCTGTTTGTCTGACTCAACAGCGCGTACCAGGCAGGGGCTGCGTACGTGAGGCGGGGTCTAATATGCAACAGCAGACCCCAAGTTTTATCTGTAAAGATAGGTGGGACCTGAAAACTGGGTATAGGGCGATCTTGCAACCCGGGCGCTCGCGACGACCGATCTCACATGGTTTCCCATTGTGAGGGCTCGGTCGATTTGGACCCCAGATACTTGATCACCCCGACCATTCCACCTCTTCTTCCATGAGCTTCAGTTTGGGTGGCAGTCTCTTCGCCTTTCCGAAGGTGATAGCCTGCGTCTTCTTGACGTTCACTGAGAGTCTCCAGTCCGCTAGCCAAGATGGTAGCAGGTCTAGCGTCTGTTGCAGCTTCTGTGTGGCGTAATCTGCTCTAATTGACTTGTCGAAGAAGGCTGCGTCGTCGGCGTATAAAGCCAACAACGCACTCTCCTTCTTCGGGATATCATCAGTGAACGCGGAATAGCAGGCTGGGGAGGCAACTCCCCTGCAGCACCCCGCCCGTACCTCTCTCTCTTCGGAAGGGAGTTCTCGACGGCCACCCGAAAGCGGCGGTCATTCAAGTAGGAGGCCACTACCTTGACGACGCGGCGTGGTATTGGCAGCAGTGACAACTTATAGATAAGGCCCTCATGCCAGACCTTATCGAAGGCTTTCTCCATGTCGAGAAATACTGCAACTACCTTCTCCTTCTTGTTCATTGCTTGCGCAACGTAGTGCAGTACCCTCGACAACTGTAGGGTGGTAGAATGTTCGGCCCTGAACCCGAACTGTTCATCCCTGGTGTTAAGATGTGGTGCTATGTGTCGCAACAGGAGTTTTCAAACACCTTCGAGACGCATGGCAGGAGTGTAATGGGTCTATAGCTTTCTGGCGTCAGTATACTCTTCCCCGGTTTGGGGAGCATCAGAATTTTCCCCAGTTTCCAATCCTGGGGAAAGTGCTGACGAAGGATCCCGTTGAACAGTCTAGTGTAGGCTGCGACTGCCCTAGGCGGTAACCTTCGTAGGGCTTCATTGGTAATGCCGTCTATCCCGGGGCTTTCTTCAACTTAGTCTGGCGCATGGCGCGCCACACCTGACCAGGGAGAAGTACACTGCGCCATCTGGGTCTTCTGTTTCATCTTTTCGGAAGTAGTCTCGAAGGTGTGTCTCCACTGCTGCGACATGCGCATGGTTCGCAGCCGGGTAGGGCCGAAATTGGCCTTCGAGAAAGTCAGCGAAGATTTCCGCTCTCTCTTGAGGGCTATATCTCACTGAGCCGTCACTGTGCTTAAGGGGTCTTCTTGGTGCTTTCGCCCCGAGCTGGCAGCAAAGCTTATGTATCGAGTTCCACTCTCCACTTAGGCTGTCAATGTGATTGCGCCAGCCCTCGGTGGCGTGGTTTCGGATCTCTCGTTTTAACCTCTCCGTCGTCGCGTTAAGAGAAGTCTTCAGGATTGGGCATCGGGTACGCTGCCAGGTCTTCCGCAGTTTCCTTTTTCCTCCAAGAGCCTGAGGACTCTCTGGGGAGAGGTCGTCAGTACCTAACTTCAGAGGTGGTAGTGGCCTCATCTAGGGCCGTGTGAAGGACCCTTCCTATCTCACGGCAGAGGTACTCCACTTCCTCCGCCGTGCTTACCGGGAACGAGGTCGCATGTGCTTCCACCTGTGCAGAGAAGAGCTCCCAGTTCACTCTTCTCCGCTGGGTAACTAGGTGGTCCTTTTCAAAGTCCGCCAGGACGGTGAGGACTGGCAAATGGTCTGATCCTGGGTCGTCGAGCAATGCCTCCAGTGTGGGCGGGCGGGCGAGATGGTTATAGATTGCCACGTCGATGACGTCCGCGCTGAGTGGTCCTTGATACGGGTAGTGGGTAGGTGTTTCGGGTCCCGCGACGTGGCAACCCCTTCGCTCCGCTTCGTTAAACAGTATTCTCCCATTGGGGCATATGCGCGACGAGTTCCAACCCGTATGCCTGCTGTTCAAGTCACCCGCGATGAGTGTTGGGGTTGGGGTATCCAGGAGAGCCAGTAGCTCCTTTGCATCCATCTTCGCGGCTGGTGGTTTGTATGCCGCGAAGAGGAACATCTTTTGGTTTCCAGATCCGATCTCCACCCCCAATGCACTCATGCTTCGCAGGCACACTGGTGGTAGTGGTTGGTGTTGGAGATTTCTTTTAACCAGAATTGCCAGTCCTCTGTAGACTCGACCTTCTGGAGATACCTCGTCCTGGCGGTACGTCCAGTAATTTTTAATACCGAATTCACGGCCTGGACGCAGGTGGGTTTCTGATATCAGTGCCACATCGACCTCTTGTTCCTCCAGCAGGGTGCGCAGTAGGGTCTTCTTAGCCGCTACCCCGTTGGCGTTCCAGTATATTATTCTAAGCTTCTGGTTAGCCATTAATATTCTGCATTAATTTGGTGATTCCGCTTAATAGGGATGGAACTGGGTCCTCCCCTTTCTGCAGCGCCTGCAGAACCTCCTGCAACACGGAGGGCCGCTGACACAGTAGTTGTCCTTTCCGACTGGGAGGCTATTGCAGGCGCTTTCAGAGGAACCATTTCGGGTGGTGGCCCACAAGTGAGCTCCTCAGTAGGCTGCTGTTTCGCACCAGTCTTCTTTTTCTTTTCTTGGATTTTTGTTTTGGTTTTGTTTCCGGCCTCGGTGGCTGGTTGTGCCACTCTCGGCCTGTAACTATTTGCAGGGGCCATGAGTGTGGCTTGGTTCTCTTTGGTTTCCACAGTATTTCTATTGACAGGAAGGGGGCGTGTCTGGGGTACCGTGCCAGCGCGACGATTCCTCAGCTCCCTCCTGAACACCGGACAGTTGATGTTGTTCGCGGTGTGTGCCGCCCGCAATTTGCGCAGGTGGGGGTTCTTCCAAAGGTCGTGGGCAATCTTTTGCGAAGTGTTGTTCCCCACACCTAACGCACGCCTGCGGACGGTGGCAGCAGAAGGAAGAGTGTCTGAACTGCTGGCAACGGTGGCACTGGGCTGGTCCTTTCTTTCCTCTCCATGCTTCCACCCGGATCCCAGGCATGTACAAGAGTTCGTTTACAGCATAAAGCTTTTTTTAAGGTGTCATCTTTTCTCTTGAACTGGGCGAAAAAGATGCACCCTGGTCTGCCTTGTCGGGCTTTTACTGCTCTCACGTACTCTGGTTCGAAGCCCCGCTCCCTGAAGGCCTCTTGGACTTCTTCGGGGTTGGTATCATAAGGTAGGCCTCTGATGGCAACTTTGATACCCCTCTCTGCTGGCAATGAATACGAAAACCACGCCAGATTTTCTTCCACTTCCAGCTTCGTCAGGTATCTTTGGAGGTACCGATATTCCTGTTCATCTTCCGGCAGGAACCTCACCCCCTTCCCATAGGGACGGGCGTTTGGGCGCCGGCCCAATTCTTGGGCCATGGTTTTAAAATGACGTGCCCAGTTTGGGAATTGTTCCACAACTATGGGGGGGTATTTTGGTTTCCTTATGGTGGCAGAATTCGAAGGTCCTGGTTGGGTGGAGGGGGGAGGGGGAACATTGCCGTTCCCACTACCTCCTGTCAGGGCGTTTCTGTAGTTCTTATTCCCTGGCGTAATTAAGTCCGCTTCAGGGAGCTCTTTCATTTCCTTGTCGACAAGTGTAGGCTCTGATGTAGCGGGTATAGGAAGTGTGAGTTCCGGTGCGCAGGTGATCGCGGGGGTGCTCGAGGTGCATGAGACGAGCGGAGTTTCGGTTCGAACCGCGGTCTCAGCGGGTGACGTGCCGCGTGAGGCCTGTTGGGCGCTCGGGTGACCAGGTTGAGACACGCGAGAAGCAGCGGATGCCCTATGGGTTTGCGGCCCTGTGGACGCGGAGGGAGTAGCGGGCGCGGCCACATGGGCGCGCGAGGCTTGCGCAGGCGCAGGTTGCGGGGGCCGAGCGGCCGCGGATGCTCGCGGTGCACCGGTCGCGGATGCCCCCTGCATGGTGCGCGAGCCAGAGAACGCGGGTGTCACCGCGCTAGGGCGCGGACGGGTGATCGGCGCGATCGGCGGGGCGCGCGGTTCGATGCCTGACAACGTCGGCATACGCTGTCTAGAGGTAGACGGCACAGCCGGCGGGATGGATGCCTTGGTAGAAGGGACCGCGCGATTGGTAGGCACGGAGATGTTTGTACCGCGCGAGCCGGTTGATGCGGTAGTCGACGGCGCCCGCTTCCCAGAGACGGCTGGCTCAGCCGGTGGGTTAGGTGCGCGTGGCTCGGGAGCCACGTGACCTCTTGATGATCCAGAGGTCGCAGGCGCAGTCGACGTGTATGGGGTGGGGGCGGAAGTTGCACCGCTCTCTCCCCTCAGTCGGGGATCTTGGTTTGCCCATGCGGGTCGGTTGGAGTCACATTGACGCTTCCGGGCGTCTTCTTCGTCTTCGTCCGGACTCCTTCTGCGACGAGGGGGTCTGGTCCCCAGTTTTTCCTCCATTTCTCTGAAGGCTAGCTTCAGGGTAAGTCTTTCCTCCGGGGGGATGGTTACCCCAATGCTCTCTAGTTCCTCCCGGTCCTTCTCAAGCAACGCTATAGTTCTGTCCGCAGTAGTCGGTTGGACTATCTTGAGGCGCTTCAGTCGTTTCATCAGCCCCAGGTCATGCTCCAAGCGTGACCTCGGGGATAGTTGGTCGATTTTGAAGCGCGATGGTGATGGCGTTGTTGAGTCGGACTCTTCGGAGGCACTTGTTGATGCGCTCGAATCGCCCATCTTCACTATCCGTGCAGATTATGCAAGATACCACGACCAGTTTTGCACGCCGTTGACGCGCAATGCCCCCTTCCCCTAATCCCGGTGATTCCCAAAGGGAGTCCGGGCCTCGGTTGGGGGGTGAAGGGCGCCGCTAGCATGCGGAACGCACAGAGACTTGCCCTAAAAGGGCAGTTCGGTTGCAGCAATTTGTTTTAACAAAAACAGTTGCTACAGCCAAAAAAAGATTGGTCCGCGTGGTGTTACGATTGTTAACTAACTAACAACTGTTACATTTCTTAGCAAGCCAATCCTTTTTTAAAGCGACGTCCGTCACTTATATTTATACGAAAATCGTCGCCCGCCAGCGAGAGGTAGACGAATCGGAAATCGTGCATCTCTTTCACCGACACCCGCCCCCCTCCCCGCCCCTCGTCTCTCAAACCATTCGGAAAGCGTCGCCGACGACCGCGCACACTACACTACTATTGAATACAGTATATTCTTGTAATTTGATTGAAAAAAGTATAAAGAGATAGATAGATTATAATAAAAGGCAATCACCCAATATGTGTACGTGTATGTGTATCTATGCTATCATCTGCTCGAATGTATGTTGTATATGTTTTCTTTTATGAGATGTTTATGTTTGAAAAGTTGCGTTTAAAAGAGACCACGACGACATCATATCATGAAACATTATTTTTTTTTTTTTTTTTATATATATAGGATAAATTTTGTGGCCCTGAAAAGGGCCTTTGAATATGATTGAATTATATAATATTTCAATATCGTAAGCCTCTCTATCCGTACACAGACACACAGTGCGTAGGTTACAAAAAAAAAAAAAAAAAAAATACGAAACAGAGTTTAGCGATAGAGAAAATTATGAGATAAGATAATAATTAATATTATCCTCGTACGACACCACCACACATCTCTCACTTGGAGCTCGTGTATTTCGTGACGGCCTTGGTGCCCTCGCTCACTGCGTGCTTGGCGAGTTCACCCGGCAGGAGCAGTCTGACGGATGTCTGCACCTCCCTCGATGTGATCGTCGAACGCTTGTTGTAGTGTGCGAGACGAGATGCCTCCGCAGCGATCCTCTCGAAGATATCGTTGACGAACGAGTTCATTATTGACATCGCCTTGCTGGATATACCGGTATCGGGATGCACCTGCTTGAGCACTTTGTAAATGTAGATGGCGTAACTCTCCTTCCTCTTGTGCTTCTTTTTCTTCTTGTCCGATTTGGAGATATTCTTCTGGGCCTTGCCCGATTTCTTTGCGGCCTTACCACTGGTCTTGGGCGGCATTTTCAATTAATAAAAATACTCTACTACTACTACTACAATGTGTAGAAGTGAATGATGAGCCGGTTTTTTCGGATCCGTTACTATTCGAGTCAACGGTGTTGGAACTAGCGAGGCCGTAACAATGGTAACTTCGACGGATCCACCAATAGACGCACAGCTCGAAAGGGTGGGGAAATTGAGAGGGGCGGGGAGGTTGTTCTTTCGGCGTCGATGCTCCAAGAGTGCCTGGTAATAATAATCATCATATTTTAAATACATCATACCTGTCTATTTACATTTACATCTACTACTTAATAATAATTAATAAACCATATCATCAAGTTGAACGAACAACGATTCTCGATCGAAAGAAACGTAACATGTCAATAACAACAACATATTTCACTGAACGTATTTGCGGCCCTCAAAAGGGCCTTTTGTTTCGTATAAAGTATTTATCATCATTGCGATATATTATATATACACATGGAATACGACTAAGACTGGCGGGTGGGTGGCGATGATGCCGGTGGTTCATGTGATTTTTCACGCAATCAATCAATCATCGACCATAGTCATAGAGAACATCATAATACTACATATTATATTACATTACATTGCAAACATCACTCTCTCCCCACCAGTCGTATACATCCCCATGTATCTCCATAATAATCACAATATCTTCCACTCCCCCAAAACCAGTAACGCGGCGTTGTTGTTCCACATTAGGCCTTCTTCTCGGTCTTCTTCGGGAGGAGTACGGCCTGGATGTTGGGGAGGACACCGCCCTGTGCTATAGTCACTCCGGACAGTAGTTTGTTCAACTCCTCGTCGTTTCTGATCGCGAGCTGGAGATGTCTAGGTATGATCCTGGTCTTCTTGTTATCACGAGCCGCGTTACCGGCCAACTCTAGAACTTCAGCGGCCAGATACTCCATGACGGCGGCGAGATAGACCGGAGCGCCGGCACCGACTCTCTCCGCGTAGTTACCCTTTCGCAGCAGCCTGTGGATACGACCGACAGGAAACTGTAGACCGGCACGATTGGAACGGGATTTCGCCTTTCCCTTAACTTTACCGCCTTTACCGCGTCCAGACATAGTTAATAATCGATGAGAATAACTTTACAAACGCGAACGACGCGACAGCAACTGTCGACAACAACAATTTTTTTTTTTTTTTTTTTTCGCGCTCGTTTCTTGTATCGAGTGAACGGTAATTATTAGTGTTTGTCGCGCGTGTCGAAATGCGTAGGGTTATTAGATGTGTGTATTAGGTTGGTAGGAAGGTAAATAATATATATATATATATACGTTTTTAATGTATGCCACACTGTGTATAGTACTCACTCGGATAGGTTGTTGTTAGATGGTGGTGACGTCGATACTGCGACGACAGAGCGGGGCGGAGGCAACGGTTCGAAAGACCTTCCTTACTTCTTGGCAGCCGCTGCCTTCTTCGCGGCCGCAGCTGACGGTTTTGATTTGGGTGTCGCTGCCTTTTTCGGTTTCGGCGCCTTAGGTTTCTTGGTTGGGGGTTTGGCGGTCTTCTTCGCCTTCGGCGCGGCGCTCTTGGCCTTCGAAGCGGCGGTCTGTCCGGAGCCGGTCGATTTTCTAGCGGCTGCACCGGCGGCTGGCTTCTTTTTGGCCGCGGCCACCTTCTTGTCCTTCGTGGCCGCCGACGGTTTCGCCTTGGACGGCGAAGAGGAGGAGGAGGCCGCAGATGCGGCCTTCTTGCCCTTGACGACGGCCGCGCTCTTCTTCGCCTTCGACGCGGCCGCAGTCGCTTTGACGCCGACGCCGCCGCCGCCGCCGCTGCCGCTCTTGCCCGCAGTCGGTTTCTTCGAAGCGGCCGATTTAGATTCGAGCTTGAAGGAACCGGAGGCACCCTTGCCCTTCGTCTGTATTAGAGCTCCCGATTCGACCGCGCTCTTCAGATACTTTCTGATGAACGGAGCCAGCTTCTCCGCGTCGACCTTGTACTGAGCCGCGATATATTTCTTTATCGCCTGTAGAGAGGATCCACTGCGTTCCTTCAGTTCCTTTATAGCGCTGGTTACCATTTCGGAGGTTTTTGGATGGGTCGGTTTCGCCTTTGGCTTTTTAGCACCCCCGCCGGCGGCGGCCGTCGCTGACGCCTTAGGCTTCTTCGCAGGAGTCGCCGGAGCGGGAGTCTCGGAAGCAACTGCAGTATCGGCCATTTTAATTTAATAAATTCGCACTCGCACACTTCTAACGCGATAACTTGGTAAGTTTATTAGAAGAAAAAAAAAACCAAAACAACAAACGGCACCTCGTTGTATGCGGATACCAGATGTCGCTGATATCGGCGGCGTGAGCGTGAGCGGATTTCTTCTGCTTTCGCAGGTATCGGGCCTCGAGGCAAGCCTCATTGCCCGGGCGTCTTCTCAGGGGGCTGCTGCTCCCCCGGTCCTGGGTACCGCTTTCTGCGGTATACATGTCGGTGTGTTGCGTATTTTACGCCATGCGTCGGGTCTTTCACTCTTCCCCGTCCTCCCCCTCAACGAGGTCGGGTGGTGGCTGCAACAATTCCCTAGGGAGAGGTCGCCGCTCTGGTGGTCGAGCGTGCTGCGGCAGGAGGTCCGATAAGGACGCCAGGTCGCGCAGGTGTTCATGTGGCCCATTATCAGCGCGGTCATACATTTTCCGCGCCAAGTGGACCACAAAGTCGTGGATAGATTCGATTTTAAGATCTCTGGCGATGACGTCATTCCGGACGTAACGACCAGCTCCCACAATCGTTCTTAGGGAAATGTTCTGCTGAACCTGCAATCTTTTCCGCTGTGCGGAGATGTGAACGCGTACCACGCTGGTGCAGCATATGTGATTCGCGAGCGGATGTAGGTCTTGTAGATCCCTACCTTGGTCTTCGTTGGCAGGTTGGATGCCAGAACCGGACGGAGGACCGCCCTCGCAGCTCTTGCGCGCTGCATGACGTATTCGACCTGAGGGGTCATACGTAGAGAGCGGTCAATCTGGCATCAAGGTAGGTCACTGTCTTCTTCCACTCTACATCCTGGCCTCGGGCTTGAGTGGTGGTGGTACACGTCCTGTCTGTTGACAATTATGGCGCATGTCTTGCCAACGTTCACGGCCATGCGCCATTTGTCAAGCCATTCAGGCAGCAGGTTCAGCAGACATTGCATCCTCCTGGCTGCAATGTCTGCCCGACGGGACGACGTAAAATACGCGCTGTCGTCTGCGTAGAGGGCGAGCATGACATCTTGTTCCCATTCTTGGACGCGACCTTCAAGTGTGGGGATGTCGTTGGTGTAAATTGCGTACAGGTGCGGAGAAAGACAGCTGCCTTGTGGCACTCCTGCCTCTATTCTTCGTGCTGCCGAGTCGATCCTCTCGACGCTAACACAGAAGCTCCGTCCTCCAGAAATGACGCCACTAGTCGTATGAGCGCTGGCGGCGTTGTGGTGTTAGCAATGGTTTGTAGATTAGACCCGTGTGCCACACCCGGTCGAAGGCCTTCTCTATGTCGAGAAAGACCCCCAGACAGGAGCGGCCGAGATGGGTTTCGGCCGCTAGGTAGTGTAGCACTCGGGTCAGCTGCGCCGTGGTGGAGTGGCCGCTGCGGAATCCGAATTGCTCCTTTCGGAGCTCTGCATGTGGTCGCAGTCTCCGCAGCAGCAGCCTTTCAAAAGCTTTGCTACATACGACAGTAGCGTGATGGGACGGTAGCTTGCCGGGTGTCTTCTGTTTTCCCCGGCTTCGGCAGCACTATGATTTTCCTTCCTTCCACTTGGAAGGGTAGTGTTGGGTGCGTAGCACCCGTTGAACAAACGGGTCAGTGCTACGATCCCTTTCCTAGGCAGCTGTCTTATTGCAGTGGTGGTTATGCAATCGTTGCCCGGCGCTTTCCGTAGTGGTAGGCGCTGTGCCACTCTTCTTACTTCAGAAGGGGACATGAAATCGTCCCCTCTAATGGTGGCGCCGGGCTCGTCAGGAACTCCTGTACACAATGCTCAACCTCCTGTGGAAGTCTGCGACGACAGCAGCAGCAGTATTGGGTTTGAACTGCCCCTCTAAATGTTCTGCCAGGATCTCGGCCCGGTCTCGTGCTCCGTAGTGCCGTTTTCCTGTGCTGTCCACTAGTGGGCAAATGGGCTGTGGTGTGCGCGAAAGCTGTCGGGTGAGCTGATATGGCGAGGCTGGATGTTCCGAGGCCTCCTCGATGCGAGCGTTCCATGACTCGCCTCGGAAGGCCTTTATCCCTTCCGACAGCTTTTCGGTAATGGAGTTGAGTTTTGCCTTAACTTTGGGACATCTGGTTCTAGCCCAAAGCTTCCTAGTGGATCGTTTCTCCTCTAGGAGAGTTTTGAGCCTCCGTGGGAGTACCTCCCACGGTGCGTGTCAGGTATTGTCCTGGTGGCCGCTAGATACTCTTGATGTATCTTTTCACAGATATATTTAGCGGCCACTTCTACCTCTTCTCCGGATGTTATACTCGCACCGTAGGTAAGGTTCGCCAGCGCTCTTCTGTATTGCTCCCAGTTGGTCTTCGTTCAGGCCCCGGGGCACTACGGAGTCGGCGCTGGTCGACATGGTAATGAGAATTGGTAGGTGCTGCGTGTCCAGGTCATACAGCACCTCCACTTGGACCGGACATGTGATTCCTTGGCAGAGAACTATATCCAGGACATCCGGCCGATGTGTTGTTGTCGTGGGGATATGTGTGGGAGCTCCTGGTCCCAGCACTTCATATCCCCTTCTTCGGCGTCTTCAAACAGTCTCCTGCCGGCGGGGTTCATGATGCGCGAACCCCATGCCAGGTGCTTGGCGTTGAAATCTCCTGCCATAATGACAGGAGAGCTGTTGTCCATGACGGCTCGGATGTCCGAGGGCAGAGAGGAGGGCCAGGTGGGCGGTACGCTGCGTAGATCCTTAGTTCCACACCGGCCGTCTTCAGGAGTATCCCAATGCTCCTGGTTGAAATAAATGGCAGCAGCTCCAATTCCTCATGCACTAGGTCTCTCCTAACCAAAATGGCCGTGCCTCTGTAGGCCTTTCCTTCGGGAGAGACCTCGTCGCGACGATACACGAAGAAATTGGGGATCTTGAAATGGCGTCCGGCGATATCGATATCGGCGGCTACGTTGAAAAAAAACCGGCTCGCCAGAACTTAACCATAAGGAGAACCGCACCGCCGCTAGATGTTTTCTCGTATGAACACTTATAACTTTTCACTAGAACGTCTCGGTTTGAATTAAATTTTTCGTGTTAAATATTAATATTAACGCATTCGTAAAGTAAACACGGCATATCCGGGAGATCGTTCGTTCTCTCGAACGAACAATTATTACTAGGATCCGACGAGAACAGAGCAACGGTTGTTTATTTTGTTCACTGTATAATCACCGTAGCTCGTGTCACGTTAAAATTGATTTTCTCTATTTACCCTATTCTAGTGTTAAATTTAGGTCGATATATTAAAAGTGAGTATTCCGAAGATTGACAGAAAGCGAAGGACGCATCGGTAATGCATTATTCGAAAAGCGGCGACAGATTATACGTCGAAGGTCGTAAAACACGAACAGAATTCTGGACTCATCGAATGAAGTCTCCGTATGTACCATAAGATCGTTGAAAATTATAATAAACGTTTAAACATATTTAAATTTAAATCCTCAGTTGTAAATATAAATCATCCTAAACATTAAAACATTGCTTAAACTCTAAAATGTGGTCGTTAGAAATAAAGAAACTTCAGCGTCATCATCGTCTCCCTCTCATCTCTCTGACGAGACGCGAGCTGGCTACTAGTGGCATTATGTTTACATGGATTTACTCAACATTGAATATTATTCAGTAATAAATAATAATAATAATAATAATATAAAAAAAATACAGTAATATGCATGTTGTTAAAAATAATAATAAAAAAAAATACAAATACACGACAATACACAGAACAGAACGTGAAACTAAAGTGAACATTATCCATATGTGTGTTATTTTTATTTATTTATGATTTTGTTTTATTAAAAATTTAATATTTATATAATCCCGAGTAGAAGAATACGTATAAATTGATTAAACGACGACGACGTTCTATGAAACATTTTTTTTTTTTTTTTTTAAATTCTAGAGTTATATGCGGCCCTGAAAAGGGCCTTTTATTCTCATTTAAACCGTTACATACTTTCTTCTCACACACTTATCGATGCAAACTATTGGAAGAAGAAGAAGAATTACATTAACCGCCGAAACCGTATAGGGTGCGTCCTTGACGTTTCAAAGCGTAGACGACGTCCATAGCGGTGACAGTCTTCCTCTTCGCGTGCTCGGTGTACGTAACCGCGTCACGGATCACGTTCTCGAGGAACACTTTGAGAACGCCGCGTGTCTCTTCGTAGATCAAACCGCTTATACGCTTCACGCCACCTCTGCGGGCGAGACGTCTGATGGCCGGCTTGGTGATACCCTGAATGTTATCACGAAGCACCTTCCTGTGACGCTTCGCTCCTCCCTTTCCCAGACCTTTACCACCCTTACCGCGACCGGTCATCTTCGTTCACTCGCGAATAGATATATTCAACTACGTAAAGAAAAAGTAGAAAAAACGACCGTCAGCTTTCGCGTAACGAATACGAATAAGCTCTTTGGGTTTTTTTTTTTTTTTGATAACCCTGGAGGAAAATGTTTTATGCACGAACGTTTCCTGACCGGGAGGCCACCGAAACGAACAGTGTCGGACTCGGATCTCAGAAGGAGAAACATACCGACTAAAAACCATCCACGGGATGCTGTTGGCCCGGAGGCCTTTACAGCGTCATCTGAGGAGACCTGCGAGAACGAAGGCCCGCAGGTAAAAAGAAGAAAGAGACAACGTCGTGACGCACTCGAACCCTGTAACGAAGCGAAGACCTTCGACATACGGGGAGGGAGGGTGAAGGCCCAGGGGCCACTCGTGTTGGGAGTGGGTCGTATTTTCGAACGGTTGCGAGACATTCTCGTGTGAACCGTGAAACATGGGACCGCGAATCTGACTGCGAACTGTGTGTAGTGTACCTACTGCGTTCGTGTGTTGTTGAGATTACGGGGACGCGGCCCCGAATCTTTGTTTGATTTGGTGATGACGTCGTCATCATCAATCAAGACGTCTTTGGTCGTCTATCAAATCGGGTGATAATTGGGGAAGGGTGTAGTTTCCTAGACCCGCCACTAACAGTTGGGTGATCCTTAATTCTTTCGAAATATCTTGACGATATTTCTTTAAAAGAGCCGCCACCGAGGGGATCTCGAGATCTCTATGGAGATCTGCGCTCCTCATGTATTGGGGTGCGTTTGTAGCACGCCTCATGAACTTGTTTTGGATGAATTGGAGTGCTCTCAGATATGACCTAGGTGCGTGCGCGAACGCGACACACGCATAGGACATTATCGGCCGAACACAGGTCCTATATAGTAACAATTTTTGTCTTAGCGACATTTTGCTACGATGGCTTGTGAGACTGTAAAGTCGACCGGAAACGAGCCGCTTTGTCTCTGACATGTTTAATGTGTTGTCGAAGGATAACCTACAGTCTAGGACGACCCCTAGGTATTTCACCTTCTTAACCCACGGGATGGGTTTATCGAACATTGATATTAAGTTTTGGAATTTGGATGGGAGTATGCGCTTTACGCGCGAAGGTTTCAGGGAGTCCTCTTCCTAGAAGAGCACAGCCTGGCTTTTCAGGGTTCATCAATTCTCCAGGTCCTAAACCAGTGGCTTAGCACACTGATCGCGTTCCGGAGACGGATGTAGATCCTGCATTCATTGGTATCGGTGGTGAAGAGCGTGGTGTCGTCGGCGAATAATGCCAACTCCACTCCGGCCGTCTTCGGGATATCGCTGGTGTATAGCGAGTATAGGGTCAGAAGAACCGAACCCTGCGGAACACCAGCCCTTATGGGTCTGCTGTCGGACAGGACCCCCTCCACTTTGAAGCGGAAGGTGCGATTTGACAAGTAGTCTTGTATGATGTGTACAAGTCTGTCTGGCACTTTTGAGCATACAGCTTATAAATTAAGCCGTTGTGCCAGACTTTGTCAAATGCCTTTGCGACATCGAAGAATAGGGCCCCACCATTGAGATGGCTTTGGGTCGGTTGAGGCTCTCAGTATGTGCTCCGTGAGGCGGTGCACTTGCTGAGTACTAGAGTGTTTGGCTCGAAAACCAAACTGCTCGTCGGGAATTAGGTTAAGGGATTTGACGCAGTCATTCAGTCTAGCGATGATGACGCGTTCATAGACTTTCCCCAGAGAACTGAGGAGGCTTATGGGCCGGTAACTCGAGCCTGGTTTTAGGCTTTCCAGATTTGTGGATGCCAATAACGTGAGCCTCCTTCCAGGCGTCCGGGAAGGAGCTACTGGAGAGGAGGGCGTTGAAAATTATAATAAACGTTTAAACATATTTAAATTTAAATCCTCAGTTGTAAATATAAATCATCCTAAACATTAAAACATTGCTTAAACTCTAAAATGTGGTCGTTAGAAATAAAGAAACTTCAGCGTCATCATCGTCTCCTCTCATCTCTCTGACGAGACGCGAGCTGGCTACTAGTGGCATTATGTTTACATGGATTTACTCAACATTGAATATTATTCAGTAATAAATAAATAATAATAATAATAATAATAATAATAATAATAATAATAATAATAATAATAATAATAATAATAATAATAATAATAATAATAATAATAATAATAATAATAATAATAATAATAATAATAATAATAATAATAATAATAATAATAATAATAATAATAATAATAATAATAATAATAATAATAATAATAATAATAATAATAATAATAATAATAATAATAATAATAATAATAATAATAATAATAATAATAATAATAATAATAATAATAATAATAATAATAATAATAATAATAATAATAATAATAATAATAATAATAATAATAATAATAATAATAATAATAATAATAATAATAATAATAATAATAATAATAATAATAATAATAATAATAATAATAATAATAATAATAATAATAATAATAATAATAATAATAATAATAATAATAATAATAATAATAATAATAATAATAATAATAATAATAATAATAATAATAATAATAATAATAATAATAATAATAATAATAATAATAATAATAATAATAATAATAATAATAATAATAATAATAATAATAATAATAATAATAATAATAATAATAATAATAATAATAATAATAATAATAATAATAATAATAATAATAATAATAATAATAATAATAATAATAATAATAATAATAATAATAATAATAATAATAATAATAATAATAATAATAATAATAATAATAATAATAATAATAATAATAATAATAATAATAATAATAATAATAATAATAATAATAATAATAATAATAATAATAATAATAATAATAATAATAATAATAATAATAATAATAATAATAATAATAATAATAATAATAATAATAATAATAATAATAATAATAATAATAATAATAATAATAATAATAATAATAATAATAATAATAATAATAATAATAATAATAAAACTATTAAATACAATTTAGGTAAATCATTAGATTGTTTACGCTAAGTGTAAATTTGAAACTCAGTTTCCACAAGTTTGATAGCCGTTCGCTTCAGTCTTTTCTTTGAAGATACAGAATATAAACCGATGTGTACGACACTCGGTCATAGAATCGTCTAATTAATGAAAATATACTTTTCACTTTAAGAAACTTAAACTTAACGACTTATTCTTTGTAACATAAATGCATATTAAAACTATTAAATACAATTTAGGTAAATCATTAGATTGTTTACGCTAAGTGTAAATTTGAAACTCAGTTTCCACAAGTTTGATAGCCGTTCGCTTCAGTCTTTTCTTTGAATCGGATTCAGCGAGAATTCATTTCGCAAAGCAGTATTTCACAGGCCATTGAAATTAAAACGTCTTTAGAGCTGCTAAATGGTCCAGTTCGTTAGTTAAGTGCTCCTTGGTACAGACAGCAATTACACTTGGAGCAAAGCAAGCTCGCTAATATTGTATCTCTTAATTATCTTTTCACCGAAAGACGTTTTTGGTGCTCTTATTTGATTAAGGAAATATAACTGCGACCAATTCTTTATAAAAAAATGCTTCAGAGAAAATATTTTCTTTATTAAATTTAAAAGATAAAATCCAGATCATTTTAAAAACAACGACTGTAATTCTACAAAGTTATTTTAAGTTATAAATATTTTACAGTTCGCATTTTCGCAGCAATAACAGCATATTAATATAATCACCCGTTTAAAAAGTAAAGGCAAAAAGAGTGAGCAAGTCCGTAGAGATTTTATGTGACTGCATAATCAAAAAATAAATATACATGTTAAATAACTACATTCTTAGCAATTACAACCAATATAACAATCTTATTCTTTGCAACTTTAGGACCTATATAGGTTGCTAAGAGGTGTCAATTTATATGTGTACACCTACCTTCCCATCATTTTTATATCTTCAAGCCATTCCCAATATAAGGGAGACAGAGCTTTAGACAATTAAGTCCCTTCGACCTACCTTCCACCG
>JAGSMR010000099.1:0-25000 GCA_029286605.1 Sericinus montela
AATAAAAAAATATCGCCACGCCATTCCCAATACTGGGGTAGACAGAGGTATAGACAATTAAGTCCGCTAGTTCCACAGTGGATATTTACAGGTGTGTACGAACAGACGGACACACAAGTGTGATCTTATAAGCGGTTCCGATTTGTCCGTTGTTCCATGGAGGTCCCGTGTTCGATACCCATTCAGGTCAATGTAGAAAACACTTTTTCGGTGGTTTCGGTAACTTCGTTATTTCCGATTCTATAATACAAGAGTAAGACTGCTTAATTTTACTTACATTAACATTAACCGACTTCAAAAAGAAGGGGTTATTGTGTAACAAGGAGTAAGTTTTTTACCTGTCATTAAATCACAGCAACGAATTTTCGATAAGTCTCTCGTCGATTAAATATGAACAGGCGCTATTATTTGTAACATGATTTAATACTTTATATTCTTTTATATATAAACACCTGTAAATATGCACTGTGGAACTAGCGGACTTAATTGTCTATACCTCTGTCTACCCCAGTATTGGGAATGGCGTGGCGATATTTTTTTTATTAAAATTTATTAAAGCGTCATTAATGAACGCTGTAGTTATGACGTACGAATATATTTCCGCCATCTCTTGACGTGGGTGTCGTAAAATACGACTAAGGGGCTGCATTGAATCGGCTACGGACAACAAACCGGTGATGGGAATAGGCATTTACAGTAAGGGGTGTCTGGTATTGCGTTTCGTAATCCGCTTATCAAATGTGGGGATAATGGCAACCTACATAGACGTCCCGTAGAGGACTTGTGGAGGATGATGTACTGCGGGAAAGGTTCGTATACTCGCATATGCCTGGAATATTACTTAATTAAATATGAATAATTACTCTAATACCGCGATGAAGGATTTTAAATGTGTTTCCAGAATAGGGTGTATGACTGCAAGTAAATTTTATTGAAATAATTTGTGTGTATAATATACCTAAATACATGATTATAAAACACTGGTTCTTTTTTTATTTTAAAGCAAGGTTAATATTTTATTGACTAAATACGGCAATCCGCCGTGAAATGTTGAACGCCAATCAGAGCGCGTGACGTAACGTTAGAGATCTTTCTTTTTTTTATATAGAAAAGGGAGGCAAACGAGCAGGTGGCACACGTGATGGTAAGTGATTACCGCCGCCCATGAACATCTGCAATACCGGAAGAATAGCGGATGCGTTGCCGGCCTTTGAGAAAGGTATAGGCTCTTTTCTTGAAGGTCCCTAGGTCGTATCGGTCCGGAAAAACCGCTGACGGCAGCTCATTCCACAAATTGCAAGTGCGTGGCAGAAAATTTCGCGAAAAACGCACTGTTCGCAAAGCCAAAGCCGAGTATGGATAGAGTATGGTCGTCGGCAATTCGAGCCGCTCTTCTTTGGATACGGTCAAATGGAAGGAGCTGACACTGGGGTGCCCCCGCCCAGAGATGACAACAGTACTCCATGTGCGGCCGAACCTGCGCCTAATAAAGTTGCAAGCGGTGGCCCGGCATGAATTACTGTCGTGCTCTACTCACACGCCAAGCTTTTGGCAAGGGGAGGCCAATATGGCCTTCCCTTCCAAATGACCATGAAACTGAACGTTGCTCGATATGTTGACGCCAAGGATTCCGATGCTGGCTGAGGAAACTAGGGGAGTGCTCTCTTTGTTTACTTGTAACTCGGTACTTAATTAGACACTCGATCGGATTAATCATTAAATACACTGTTTTTATTTTGTTTTCAACTTCAATTTACACACATTAATATACACTGAGTCAACAAGGATTTATAAAGGCTTCCAGCTTAAATTAACCAATATTCGACTTGATAACTCTAGGAACGTTTCTGGGATCAAACAAAGACTTTTGTTCAGCAGAATTTAGAAATGTTAAGACTTCTATATAAGTACCCTATATTAAACAGTTAATCAGTTATTTAAATCATAAAAATAAGTACTTTCAAACCATAGCGATTGTACCTATTGCAGTATAATATCTAATGTTACAATTTGAGGTTATGTTTATATTAAATATTTCTTTTTGCCACTAAATATCTACTACATTGGTTCTTTTTTTACATTGCTTTATTTCTTTCAGATCCGCTAGGGCATCTTTTGGTTATGATGCTGTAAGCTATGTTCAGCTCGAACACGAAGGAAATTTGTACACAATAAAAAGCTAAACTCTGCTCAGAACATAAAGTACATGCAAAGTTGTAGTAGTCAACGAACAGGAAGAAACAGTGAAGTCAGTAGAATGTCATGATTGTGTGGCTTCACAAGGAGGCTGCAAACATGCCATGGCATTCTTAATGTGGGTTCATCGTAGGAGAGAGGATCCGTTTTGCACATCCATAGAATGCTATTGGAGGAAATCCAAGCTTTCCAGAGTTGGGAGTACCCTTAAATACATAACTGCTAAGGAATTCTAAGGGCAGCCCTAGCGTACCGTCAAACACCGAAGTATTTGAAAAGTTTTTTAGAGGAAGGGAAGAAAAAGAATGCTTAGCGAGTGTGAATTAATGAATTACCAAAATGAATATGTTTTGGATAGACTACAAAGTCTATCAATACACAATTTAGTGCTGAAATATAAAGAAAAATCTTGTGATAAATTTTTGGCAAGAGTGATATTTTCTGATGCTGACATCAACAATGTATACCTTAATTCGTACCAAAGCAGGCTTTGGTACGAATTAAGGTATGGCAGAGTGACCGCTTCCATAGCCTATGAATTCAGTAGTCGTAAAACCAGTGATGGCACTCTGATGGCAGTAATAATGGGTGGAAAAATTCCTGACATGACAGCCATGAAACGTGGTAGAATATTGGAGGAAGATGTGAGGGAAATTGTTAGTGCCAAACTGCCAAACAAAAAAAATTAAAATGTGTGGTTTAATGTTATCTAATAACTATCCCATGCTAGCAGGTTCACCTGATGGGATCTGTGAAAATAATGTTATTGAAATTAAGTGTCCTATGAGAGAAAAAGCAGTGAAAAATTATGTAAATAATGAGAAACCAACCTAGAAGTTTTATGTGCAAATGCAACTTCAAAGGACAGGATATAAAAAAGGCTTCTTCTGTGTTGCTGACTTCAACTACAGTGCTAATAAGAAAGTAGATATAATGGAAATTAGGTGTGATGAAAAATATGTATCAGATGTTCTTAAAGTTATAGTTCCTTTGTGGAAGGGTAATGTATATCCAGAATTGTATAAAAGTGTAAATGAATAAAATGGCACTTTATGTTGTAAATATAAATGTTTATTTTATTATTTTCAAAAAACCTCAGCAGTTAATCACATATTATATACTTACCTACAATACAATATAAACATTTACCTAGATTTACTTACACCAATTTGTCAAAATTACATATAATATATATTTTTCAAAATAAAAATATATATTAAATGTTTATAATATATTTTAATTAAATGTTTAAATAGCATTTGCTTACTTTACTTATCATCCTGCCTCGTATTTACAAAATAAAGATATGTAAAGAGTCGATCATATGTATTTATTTATTTAATCAAAGAATCTTGCAACTGTCGAATGATTCCTGTTCGACTGTAGTCTAGAGTGACGTCACAAGTGACGCCATGACACTTTAATCATCATGGTGCAAATTTTAAATTTATAAATTAAAAGTAATTTTTAAATACTAAACCATAATTTTTAGCAGAAATATTATGTTTGTAGTAATAAATATATATTTTTCAAAATAAGAAGACATAATTTTAATTAATTTTTAAATAGTATTTGCTTACTTTACTTATCATCCTGCCCTCGTATTTACAAAATAAAGATATGTAAAGAGTCGATCACATGTATTTATTTAATCAAAGAATCTTGCAACTGTCGAATGATTCCAGTTCGACTGTAGTCTAGAGTGACGTCACAAGTGACGCCATGACACTTTAATCATCTTGGTGAAAATTTTAAATTTATAAATTAAAAGTAATTTTTAAATACTAAACCATAATTTTAGCAGAAATATTATGTTTGTAGTAATTAATATATATTTTTCAAAATAAGAAGACATAATTTTAATTAATTTTTAAATAGTATTTGCTTACTTTACTTATCATCCTGCCCTCGTATTTACAAAATAAAGATATGTAAAGAGTCGATCACATGTATTTATTTAATCAAAGAATCTTGCAACTGTCGAATGATTCCAGTTCGACTGTAGTCTAGAGTGACGTCACAAGTGACGCCATGACACTTTAATCATCTTGGTGAAAATTTTAAATTTATAAATTAAAAGTAATTTTTAAATACTAAACCATAATTTTAGCAGAAATATTATGTTTGTAGTAATTAATATATATTTTTCAAAATAAGAAGACATAATTTTAATTAATTTTTAAATAGTATTTGCTTACTTTACTTATCATCCTGCCCTCGTATTTACAAAATAAAGATATGTAAAGAGTCGATCACATGTATTTATTTAATCAAAGAATCTTGCAACTGTCGAATGATTCCAGTTCGACTGTAGTCTAGAGTGACGTCACAAGTGACGCCATGACACTTTAATCATCTTGGTGAAAATTTTAAATTTATAAATTAAAAGTAATTTTTAAATACTAAACCATAATTTTAGCAGAAATATTATGTTTGTAGTAATTAATATATATTTCTGAGTATTATAGAACAGTTTCTCAACATTTGTCATCATGCCTATTGTTCGCCACAGATTTCACTTCATAAATTATCTCCAAAAAACGGAGAACTGACATCTATAGGGGAAGAAAGGTTCTCGAGTGGTAACCTTGTAGAGACAAACGCAGTGAAGTACGACCCCAAGAACACGGAATGACGACCTGCGCAACATTGCACGAACTTGATGGATGCAATTGTCTCAGGATCGTTCAAGGTGGTAATTTGGCAGAGGCCAATGTCCAGTAGGAAAACTTTCATAGAAAGGCCAAGACATTGTAGAAAACACTTTATTTTCTTGGGTCTGTGCGTTTGTGGTACTTTCATTATTTCTGATTTCATAACAAGCGTGCTTTAGCTACTTACTTTAGGATCAGAGCAATGTGTGTAATGTTATCCCTATCAATGTGTGTATTTGTTATTATTATTTATTATTTGAAAAGCACATGCTGAAGTTGCTAATTTAATCCTAACTGCTACTGTTTTGAGAACTGTACCTCTCTTACACTTTTATAAGTAGAACTAAAACTTACAAAACCAATTAATTTAGAGACTTTGGAAAAACTGATAGTGATATCGTTTTTCATGATGAGAAAATAATAGCTTTAAAAATGTTATGTTAATGAGTAATGTAAAATTTTTGTTATTTGTTATCACGTTTCATACGTAAATAATCGATTAAAATCTCTTATCAAGCTATGACAATAACCCTATATTTAAATTCATAGCGAAATCTGTAGTCACATCTCTGTTTCTTTTCACACTTGTGATTATACATACATATATAAAGGCTTGTTAAAGACCACTGCAGGACATAGGCCTCTCCCATATGGAGGATTTGCCATAATCGCCACGCTTGGCAGACGGATTGACGATCACAGTAGCAGACTATAACTATAATTATTATTTTTTTATATTATTGCAACTTAACACTGATATTTATATATTAGTTACTATTTTATTACATGTTTAGTTATATTATTTAGCCCTTTAGTTTTATTATTGTATTGTATGTGTATATAATGTGTGTATTTATACTTTTAATTATTGCCCGTTAATTTATAATATGAGTTATATGGTAAGTAAGTTACGTATGTGTCCCTTCAGTTAGCTAGCACTTTAACTAAATAAGAAATATGCGGCGTTCGTTACGCTAATGACGAGGTTATTTGGCTGAAAATCAGCGCTGAGCGGGATTTTCCTTGCTTAGCATATGCTGAGCCAACCCCTTTTGGCACAATTATGTTTTTCATTTTTTTTATTTGGTTATGCTTGTTATTATTTTTAATTGTGCTGAATAAATGTTTCTTTCTTTCTTTCAGACCACTCGTACCTCAGAGGCTGCTGCCCATCTTGGTCTGATTATTTTGGTCTGATATTTGAAGAGACGGTTATCCCGCCATCTATCGGTTGCCATAACATTATTCAAGGCTGTTTCCCTTAGTCGCCTCTTACGACACCCACGGGAAGGAACAGTGTGGCAATTTTCTTACACCGTTACCACACGGATACATGTGTTTATAACAATATTTAATTATAATAAAATTCTAATGATTATTAATTTAATTGTAACAATTGGATTATTATTTTATTTAAATATTTGTTTTAATAATTATTACAGATGTAGACCGAACAAATAAAATCCTTAAAACTGAAATATGACAAATAAAATCCTTAAAGATACTAAGTAACACTTTATATTTGAGCGGTTAACGCCGTATTATTCTCACTGTTTATTAATGATCGAAGTTGAGACAGTATTTTATACAGCTTATTTTGACACAATAAATAACAATAGTCATATTACAATTTTGCTTTTAATTTATAAACATTAATCTATTTACAATATCCTTAAAAATATCTGCACACGATTTGCGATACAGGAGTAGACAGAGGTCTAGACCTCTCTTGTATCGGAGTAGACCTCGGTTAAACCACCTTCTACCGAAGATATTTTTTGGAACACATGATAGGTGGTGACCCCGTCGCTGTCATAATGTCCAAACCAACGATATAATTCGTTCATAAGTTTTTAAAAAAATCCCATTGGTACGAGCCTGCCGCCTGGGGATCGAACTCGGGTCTCTTGACTCGAATTCCGGCCAACAAACCACAGAGCTATCGTGACTTTCTTAAATTACATAACTGATTCTATATCGCTACTGTACATTGACTGTTAATGAATAGACGTAATGGGTGACGGTAGCATTTAACATGTATTACTTTGCTCAAATAAACTTAAACAATCAACTAAGTTCGCAAATAAGTTGTCTGTCTCCCTTGAGGAGTAAGATGTTTGTGAGGACGAAGCTTTATAGCCATCAATTACGCAGCCTCTCTGTACCTTTCACATGGGATGATTAATGAATGGTATTCGTTCGCTGAAATATAATAAAGTAAAGTAATATATACTTTATTATATACCAATAAATATAAATTAGTATTATTACAACTAAAGCGCCAACAACAGGTGGCCTTTTCGCTAAAACAGCGATCTCTTTCAGGACACTTTAGAGCTTTCCAGCAACTTTAGGCTGCAGAGCAGTGTTTAACCAACCTTTTTTGTGCCATGCCCCACCATAGTCTTTCTACAATTCTTAAGTCCCTATGCCTCCCCCCTCCCTTCCTTCAAGTAATACATAATTTCTAACATTAAAATACTTAATTGTAATAAGGATTTATATATCTTCACAACATTCCCAAGAGGGGTGAGACAGAGGTCTAGACAATTTAGTCCTTTCGAACCACGTTTCTCCGGACATATTTCGAGATAACGTTACATATGGTGAGCCTGTCGACTTCTTTATGTTCAACCCAACGATATAAATCGTACATAGGTTTTTTTAAAAACCTATTTATCCAACTCCTTATGTTCAACCCAACGATATAAATCGTACATAGGTTTTTAAAAAACCTGGTTATCCAACTCGGGTATATTTACTCGAATTCCGATCATCCAACAACTACGACCTCCCCGATCCAAGAAAAATATCTTAGTGCACAAATTAATATAACATACTACAAAAATTACATTAAAAATTACTTACAAAATTATAAATGACATTCACTCCTTGTTTATAGATATGGTAAAATTAAATAATAAAAAAAAAACACAAAAAAAAAAAAAAAAAAAAAAAAAAAAAAAAAAAAAAAAAAAAAAAAAAAAAAAAAAAAAAAAAAAAAAAAAAAAAAAAAAAAAAAAAAAAAAAAAAAAAAAAAAAAAAAAAAAAAAAAAAAAAAAAAAAAAAAAAAAAAAAAAAAAAAAAAAAAAAAAAAAAAAAAAAAAAAAAAAAAAAAAAAAAAAAAAAAAAAAAAAAAAAAAAAAAAAAAAAAAAAAAAAAAAAAAAAAAAAAAAAAAAAAAAAAAAAAAAAAAAAAAAAAAAAAAAAAAAAAAAAAAAAAAAAAAAAAAAAAAAAAAAAAAAAAAAAAAAAAAAAAAAAAAAAAAAAAAAAAAAAAAAAAAAAAAAAAAAAAAAAAAAAAAAAAAAAAAAAAAAAAAAAAAAAAAAAAAAAAAAAAAAAAAAAAAAAAAAAAAAAAAAAAAAAAAAAAAAAAAAAAAAAAAAAAAAAAAAAAAAAAAAAAAAAAAAAAAAAAAAAAAAAAAAAAAAAAAAAAAAAAAAAAAAAAAAAAAAAAAAAAAAAAAAAAAAAAAAAAAAAAAAAAAAAAAAAAAAAAAAAAAAAAAAAAAAAAAAAAAAAAAAAAAAAAAAAAAAAAAAAAAAAAAAAAAAAAAAAAAAAAAAAAAAAAAAAAAAAAAAAAAAAAAAAAAAAAAAAAAAAAAAAAAAAAAAAAAAAAAAAAAAAAAAAAAAAAAAAAAAAAAAAAAAAAAAAAAAAAAAAAAAAAAAAAAAAAAAAAAAAAAAAAAAAAAAAAAAAAAAAAAAAAAAAAAAAAAAAAAAAAAAAAAAAAAAAAAAAAAAAAAAAAAAAAAAAAAAAAAAAAAAAAAAAAAAAAAAAAAAAAAAAAAAAAAAAAAAAAAAAAAAAAAAAAAAAAAAAAAAAAAAAAAAAAAAAAAAAAAAAAAAAAAAAAAAAAAAAAAAAAAAAAAAAAAAAAAAAAAAAAAAAAAAAAAAAAAAAAAAAAAAAAAAAAAAAAAAAAAAAAAAAAAAAAAAAAAAAAAAAAAAAAAAAAAAAAAAAAAAAAAAAAAAAAAAAAAAAAAAAAAAAAAAAAAAAAAAAAAAAAAAAAAAAAAAAAAAAAAAAAAAAAAAAAAAAAAAAAAAAAAAAAAAAAAAAAAAAAAAAAAAAAAAAAAAAAAAAAAAAAAAAAAAAAAAAAAAAAAAAAAAAAAAAAAAAAAAAAAAAAAAAAAAAAAAAAAAAAAAAAAAAAAAAAAAAAAAAAAAAAAAAAAAAAAAAAAAAAAAAAAAAAAAAAAAAAAAAAAAAAAAAAAAAAAAAAAAAAAAAAAAAAAAAAAAAAAAAAAAAAAAAAAAAAAAAAAAAAAAAAAAAAAAAAAAAAAAAAAAAAAAAAAAAAAAAAAAAAAAAAAAAAAAAAAAAAAAAAAAAAAAAAAAAAAAAAAAAAAAAAAAAAAAAAAAAAAAAAAAAAAAAAAAAAAAAAAAAAAAAAAAAAAAAAAAAAAAAAAAAAAAAAAAAAAAAAAAAAAAAAAAAAAAAAAAAAAAAAAAAAAAAAAAAAAAAAAAAAAAAAAAAAAAAAAAAAAAAAAAAAAAAAAAAAAAAAAAAAAAAAAAAAAAAAAAAAAAAAAAAAAAAAAAAAAAAAAAAAAAAAAAAAAAAAAAAAAAAAAAAAAAAAAAAAAAAAAAAAAAAAAAAAAAAAAAAAAAAAAAAAAAAAAAAAAAAAAAAAAAAAAAAAAAAAAAAAAAAAAAAAAAAAAAAAAAAAAAAAAAAAAAAAAAAAAAAAAAAAAAAAAAAAAAAAAAAAAAAAAAAAAAAAAAAAAAAAAAAAAAAAAAAAAAAAAAAAAAAAAAAAAAAAAAAAAAAAAAAAAAAAAAAAAAAAAAAAAAAAAAAAAAAAAAAAAAAAAAAAAAAAAAAAAAAAAAAAAAAAAAAAAAAAAAAAAAAAAAAAAAAAAAAAAAAAAAAAAAAAAAAAAAAAAAAAAAAAAAAAAAAAAAAAAAAAAAAAAAAAAAAAAAAAAAAAAAAAAAAAAAAAAAAAAAAAAAAAAAAAAAAAAAAAAAAAAAAAAAAAAAAAAAAAAAAAAAAAAAAAAAAAAAAAAAAAAAAAAAAAAAAAAAAAAAAAAAAAAAAAAAAAAAAAAAAAAAAAAAAAAAAAAAAAAAAAAAAAAAAAAAAAAAAAAAAAAAAAAAAAAAAAAAAAAAAAAAAAAAAAAAAAAAAAAAAAAAAAAAAAAAAAAAAAAAAAAAAAAAAAAAAAAAAAAAAAAAAAAAAAAAAAAAAAAAAAAAAAAAAAAAAAAAAAAAAAAAAAAAAAAAAAAAAAAAAAAAAAAAAAAAAAAAAAAAAAAAAAAAAAAAAAAAAAAAAAAAAAAAAAAAAAAAAAAAAAAAAAAAAAAAAAAAAAAAAAAAAAAAAAAAAAAAAAAAAAAAAAAAAAAAAAAAAAAAAAAAAAAAAAAAAAAAAAAAAAAAAAAAAAAAAAAAAAAAAAAAAAAAAAAAAAAAAAAAAAAAAAAAAAAAAAAAAAAAAAAAAAAAAAAAAAAAAAAAAAAAAAAAAAAAAAAAAAAAAAAAAAAAAAAAAAAAAAAAAAAAAAAAAAAAAAAAAAAAAAAAAAAAAAAAAAAAAAAAAAAAAAAAAAAAAAAAAAAAAAAAAAAAAAAAAAAAAAAAAAAAAAAAAAAAAAAAAAAAAAAAAAAAAAAAAAAAAAAAAAAAAAAAAAAAAAAAAAAAAAAAAAAAAAAAAAAAAAAAAAAAAAAAAAAAAAAAAAAAAAAAAAAAAAAAAAAAAAAAAAGTAATCCGCTTATCAAATGTGGGGATAATGGCAACCTACATAGACGTCCCGTAGAGGACTTGTGGAGGTTGATGTACTGCGGGAAAGGTTCGTATACTCGCATATGCCTGGAATATTACTTAATTAAATATGAATAATTACTCTAATACCGCGATGAAGGATTTTAAATGTGTTTCCAGAATAGGGTGTATGACTGCAAGTAAATTTTATTGAAATAATTTGTGTGTATAATATACCTAAATACATGATTACAAAACACTGGGTCTTTTTTTATTTTAAAGCAAGGTTAATATTTTATTGACTAAATACGGCAATCCGCCGTGAAATGTTGAACGCCAATCAGAGCGCGTGACCTAACGTTAGAGTTCTTTCTTTTTTTTATATAGAAAAGGGAGGCAAACGAGCAGGTGGCACACGTGATGGTAAGTGATTACCGCCGCCCATGAACATCTGCAATACCGGAGGAATAGCGGATGCGTTGCCGGCCTTTGAGAAAGGTATAGGCTCTTTACTTGAAGCTCCCTAAGTCGTATCGGTCCGGAAAAACCGCTGACGGCAGCTCATTCCACAAATTGCAAGTGCGTGGCAGAAAATTTCGCGAAAAACGCACTGTTCGCAAAGCCAAAGCCGATCGGATAGAGTATGGTCGTCGGCAATTCGAGCCGCTCTTCTTTGGATACGGTCAAATGGAAGGAGCTGACACTGGGGTGCCCCCGCCCAGAGATGACAACAGTACTCCATGTGCGGCCGAACCTGCGCCTAATAAAGTTGCAAGCGGTGGCCCGGCATGAAGTACTGTCGTGCTCTACTCACACGCCAAGCTTTTTAGAGGCCAATTTTGCCTTCCCTTCCAAATGACCATGAAACTGAACGTTGCTCGATATGTTGACGCCAAGGATTCCGATGCTGGCTGAGGAAACTAGGGGAGTGCTCTCTTTGTTTACTTGTAACTCGGTACTTAATTAGACACTCGATCGGATTAATCATTAAATACACTGTTTTTATTTTGTTTTCAACTTCAATTTACACACATTAAGATACACTGAGTCATGGAACAAGGATTTATAAAGGCTTCCAGCTTAAATTAACCAAGAATCGACTTGATAACTCTAGGAACGTTTCTGGGATCAAACAAAGACTTTTGTTCAGCAGAATTTAGAAATGTTAAGACTTCTATATAAGTACCCTATATTAAACAGTTAATCAGTTATTTAAATCATAAAAATAAGTACTTTCAAACCATAGCGATTGTACCTATTGCAGTATAATATCTAATGTTACAATTTGAGGTTATGTTTATATTAAATATTTCTTTTTGCCACTAAATATCTACTACATTGGTTCTGTTTTTACATTGCTTTATTTCTTTCAGATCCGCTAGGGCATCTTATGGTGATGATGTTGTAAGCTATGTTCAGCTCAAACGCGAAGGAAATTTGTACACAATAAAAGCTAAACTCTGCTCAGAACATAAAGTACATGCAAAGTTGTAGTAGTCAACGAACAGGAAGAAACAGTGAAGTCAGTAGAATGTCATGATTGTGTGGCTTCACAAGGAGGCTGCAAACATGCCATGGCATTCTTAATGTGGGTTCATCGTAGGAGAGAGGATCCGTTTTGCACATCCATAGAATGCTATTGGAGGAAATCCAAGCTTTCCAGAGTTGGGAGTACCCTTAAATACATAACTGCTAAGGAATTAACTAAGGGCAGCCCTAGCGTACCGTCAAACACCGAAGTATTTGAAAAGTTTTTTAGAGGAAGGGAAGAAAAGAATGCTTAGCGAGTGTGAATTAATGAATTACCAAAATGAATATGTTTTGGATAGACTACAAAGTCTATCAATACACAATTTAGTGCTGAAATATAAAGAAAAATCTTGTGATAAATTTTTGGCAAGAGTGATATTTTCTGATGCTGACATCAACAATGTAGATGAAGAAACAAGGGAGCAACATAAAAGCGGGCTTTGGTACGAATTAAGGTATGGCAAAGTGACCACTTCCATAGCCTATGAATTCAGTAGTTGTAAAACCAGTGATGGCACTCTGATGGCAGTAATAATGGGTGGAAAAATTCCTGACATGACAGCCATGAAATGTGGTAGAATATTGGAGGAAGATGTGAGGGAAATTGTTAGTGCCAAACTGCCAAACAAAAAAAAAATTATGTGGTTTAATGTTATCTAATAACTATCCCATGCTAGCAGGTTCACCTGATGGGATCTGTGAAAATAATGTTATTGAAATTAAGTGTCCTATGAGAGAAAAAGCAGTGAAAAATTATGTAAATAATGAGAAACCAATCTAGAAGTTTTATGTGCAAATGCAACTTCAAAGGACAGGATATAAAAAAGGCTTTTTCTGTGTTGCTGACTTCAACTACAGTGCTAATAAGAAAGTAGATATAATGGAAATTAGGTGTGATGAAAAATATGTATCAGATTTTCTTAAAGTTATAGTTCCTTTGTGGAAGGGTAATGTATATCCAGAATTGTATAAAAGTGTAAATGAATAAAATGGCACTTTATGTTGTAAATATAAATGTTTATTTTATTATTTTCAAAAAACCTCAGCAGTTAATCACATATTATATACTTACCTACAATACAATATAAACATTTACCTAGATTTACTTACATCAATTTGTCAAAATTACATATAATATATATTTTTAAAGTAAAAAGACATATTTTTAATTAAATGTTTAAATAGCATTTGCTTACTTTACTTATCATCCTGCCCTCGTATTTACAAAATAAAGATATGTAAAGAGTCGATCATATGTATTTATTTAATCAAAGAATCTTGCAACTGTCGAATGATTCCTGTTCGACTGTAGTCTAGAGTGACGTCACAAGTGACGCCATGACACTTTTAATCATCTTGGTGCAAATTTTAAATTTATAAATTAAAAAGTAATTTTTAAATACTAAACCATAATTTTTAGCAGAAATATTATGTTTGTAGTAATTAATATATATTTCTGAGTATTATAGAACAGTTTCTTAACATTTGTCATCATGCCTATTGTTCGCCACAGATTTTTACTTTTAATGTATGAAAGCATCGACTGCATACCCTGGGTAACCGACATAGCCATAAGGTTCAGCACGCTGAAGCGGCAAACTTCATAAATAATCTCCAAAAACTGGAGAACTGACATCTATAGGGGAAGAAAGGTTCTCGAGTGGTAACCTTGTAGAGACAAACGCAGTGAAGTACGACCCCAAGAACACGGAATGACGACCTGCGCAACATTGCACGAACTTGATGGTACGAATTAAGGTATTGAATTAAGGTATACATTTTTGATGTCAGCATCAGAAAATATCACTCTTGCCAAAAATTTATCACAAGATTTTTCTTTATATTTCAGCACTAAATTGTGTATTGATTGACTTTGTAGTCTATCCAAAACATATTCATTTTGGTAATTCATTAATTCACACTCGCTAAGCATTATTTTCTTCCCTTCCTCTAAAAAACTTTTCAAATACTTCGGTGTTTGACGGTACGCTAGGGCTGCCCTTAGTTAATTCCTTAGCAGTTATGTATTTAAGGGTACTCCCAACTCTGGAAAGCTTGGATTTCCTCCAATAGCATTCTATGGATGTGCAAAACGGATCCTCTCTCCTACGATGAACCCACATTAAGAATGCCATGGCATGTTTGCAGCCTCCTTGTGAAGCCACACAATCATGACATTCTACTGACTTCACTGTTTCTTCCTGTTCGTTGTCTACTACAACTTTGCATGTACTTTATGTTCTGAGCAGAGTTTAGCTTTTATTGTGTACAAATTTAGAACGAATTAAGGTAAAATTAGGTACGAATTAAGGTATGGCAGAGTGGCCACTTCCATAGCCTATGAATTCAGTAGTTGTAAAACCAGTGATGGCACTCTGATGGCAGTAATAATGGGTGGAAAAATTCCTGACATGACAGCCATGAAACGTGGTAGAATATTGGAGGAAGATGTGAGGGAAATTGTTAGTGCCAAACTGCCAAACAAAAAATTAAAATGTGTGGTTTAATGTTATCTAATAACTATCCCATGCTAGCAGGTTCACCTGATGGGATCTGTGAAAATAATGTTATTGAAATTAAGTGTCCTATGAGAGAAAAAGCAGTGAAAAATTATGTAAATAATGAGAAACCAACCTAGAAGTTTTATGTGCAAATGCAACTTCAAAGGACAGGATATAAAAAAGGCTTCTTCTGTGTTGCTGACTTCAACTACAGTGCTAATAAGAAAGTAGATATAATGGAAATTAGGTGTGATGAAAATATGTATCAGATTTTCTTAAAGTTATAGTTCCTTTGTGGAAGGGTAATGTATATCCAGAATTGTATAAAAGTGTTAATGAATAAAATGGCACTTTATGTTGTAAAGATAAATGTTTATTTTATTATTTTCAAAAAACCTCAGCTGTTAATCACATATTATATACTTACCTACAATACAATATAAACATTTACCTAGATTTACTTACATCAATTTATCAAAATTACATATAATATATATTTTTCAAAATAAAAAGACATATTTTTAATTAATTTTTTAAATAGCATTTGCTTACTTTACTTATCATCCTGCCCTCGTATTTACAAAATAAAGATATGTAAAGAGTCGATCACATGTATTTATTTAATCAAAGAATCTTGCAACTGTCGAATGATTCCTGTTCGACTGTAGTCTAGAGTGACGTCACAAGTGACGCCATGACACTTTTAATCATCTTGGTGCAAATTTTAAATTTATAAATTAAAAAGTAATTTTTAAATACTAAACCATAATTTTTAGCAGAAATATTATGTTTGTAGTAATTAATATATATTTCTGAGTATTATAGAACAGTTTCTCAACATTTGTCATCATGCCTATTGTTCGCCACAGATTTTTACTTTTAATGTATGAAAGCATCGACTGCATACCCTGGGTAACCGACATAGCCATAAGGTTCAGCACGCTGAAGCGGCAAACTTCATAAATTATCTCCAAAAAACGGAGAACTGACATCTATAGGGAAGAAAGGTTCTCAGTGGTAACCTTGTAGAGACAAACGCAGTGAAGTACGACCCCAAGAACACGGAATGACGACCTGCGCAACATTGCACGAACTTGATGGTACGAATTAAGGTATGGCAGAGTGACCGCTTCCATAGCCTATGAATTCAGTAGTCGTAAAACCAGTGATGGCACTCTGATGGCAGTAACAATGGGTGGAAAAATTCCTGACATGACAGCCATGAAACGTGGTAGAATATTGGAGGAAGATGTGAGGGAAATTGTTAGTGCCAAACTGCCAAACAAAAAAAATTAAAATGTGTGGTTTAATGTTATCTAATAACTATCCCATGCTAGCAGGTTCACCTGATGGGATCTGTGAAAATAATGTTATTGAAATTAAGTGTCCTATGAGAGAAAAAGCAGTGAAAAATTATGTAAATAATGAGAAACCAACCTAGAAGTTTTATGTGCAAATGCAACTTCAAAGGACAGGATATAAAAAAGGCTTCTTCTGTGTTGCTGACTTTAACTACAGTGCTAATAAGAAAGTAGATATAATGGAAATTAGGTGTGATGAAAATATGTATCAGATGTTCTTAAAGTTATAGTTCCTTTGTGGAAGGGTAATGTATATCCAGAATTGTATAAAAGTGTAAATGAATAAAATGGCACTTTATGTTGTAAAGATAAATGTTTATTTTATTATTTTCAAAAAACCTCAGCTGTTAATCACATATTATATACTTACCTACAATACAATATAAACATTTACCTAGATTTACTTACAACAATTTATCAAAATTACATATAATATATATTTTTCAAAATAAAAAGACATATTTTTAATTAAATGTTTAATAGCATTTGCTTACTTTACTTATCATCCTGCCCTCGTATTTACAAAATAAAGATATGTAAAGAGTCGATCACATGTATTTATTTAATCAAAGAATCTTGCAACTGTCGAATGATTCCTGTTCGACTGTAGTCTAGAGTGACGTCACAAGTGACGCCATGACACTTTTAATCATCTTGGTGAAAATTTTAAATTTATAAATTAAAAAGTAATTTTTAAATACTAAACCATAATTTTTAGCAGAAATATTATGTTTGTAGTAATTAATATATATTTCTGAGTATTATAGAACAGTTTCTCAACATTTGTCATCATGCCTATTGTTCGCCACAGATTTCACTTCATAAATTATCTCCAAAAAACGGAGAACTGACATCTATAGGGGAAGAAAGGTTCTCGAGTGGTAACCTTGTAGAGACAAACGCAGTGAAGTACGACCCCAAGAACACGGAATGACGACCTGCGCAACATTGCACGAACTTGATGGATGCAATTGTCTCAGGATCGTTCAAGGTGGTAATTTGGCAGAGGCCAATGTCCAGTAGGAAAACTTTCATAGAAAGGCCAAGACATTGTAGAAAACACTTTATTTTCTTGGGTCTGTGCGTTTGTGGTACTTTCATTATTTCTGATTTCATAACAAGCGTGCTTTAGAAAAAAAAAAAAAAAAAAAAAAAAAAAAAAAAAAAAAAAAAAAAAAAAAAAAAAAAAAAAAAAAAAAAAAAAAAAAAAAAAAAAAAAAAAAAAAAAAAAAAAAAAAAAAAAAAAAAAAAAAAAAAAAAAAAAAAAAAAAAAAAAAAAAAAAAAAAAAAAAAAAAAAAAAAAAAAAAAAAAAAAAAAAAAAAAAAAAAAAAAAAAAAAAAAAAAAAAAAAAAAAAAAAAAAAAAAAAAAAAAAAAAAAAAAAAAAAAAAAAAAAAAAAAAAAAAAAAAAAAAAAAAAAAAAAAAAAAAAAAAAAAAAAAAAAAAAAAAAAAAAAAAAAAAAAAAAAAAAAAAAAAAAAAAAAAAAAAAAAAAAAAAAAAAAAAAAAAAAAAAAAAAAAAAAAAAAAAAAAAAAAAAAAAAAAAAAAAAAAAAAAAAAAAAAAAAAAAAAAAAAAAAAAAAAAAAAAAAAAAAAAAAAAAAAAAAAAAAAAAAAAAAAAAAAAAAAAAAAAAAAAAAAAAAAAAAAAAAAAAAAAAAAAAAAAAAAAAAAAAAAAAAAAAAAAAAAAAAAAAAAAAAAAAAAAAAAAAAAAAAAAAAAAAAAAAAAAAAAAAAAAAAAAAAAAAAAAAAAAAAAAAAAAAAAAAAAAAAAAAAAAAAAAAAAAAAAAAAAAAAAAAAAAAAAAAAAAAAAAAAAAAAAAAAAAAAAAAAAAAAAAAAAAAAAAAAAAAAAAAAAAAAAAAAAAAAAAAAAAAAAAAAAAAAAAAAAAAAAAAAAAAAAAAAAAAAAAAAAAAAAAAAAAAAAAAAAAAAAAAAAAAAAAAAAAAAAAAAAAAAAAAAAAAAAAAAAAAAAAAAAAAAAAAAAAAAAAAAAAAAAAAAAAAAAAAAAAAAAAAAAAAAAAAAAAAAAAAAAAAAAAAAAAAAAAAAAAAAAAAAAAAAAAAAAAAAAAAAAAAAAAAAAAAAAAAAAAAAAAAAAAAAAAAAAAAAAAAAAAAAAATTACGCAGCCTCTCTGTACCTTTCACATGGGATGATTAATGAATGGTATTCGTTCGCTGAAATATAATAAAGTAAAGTAATATATACTTTATTATATACCAATAAATATAAATTAGTATCATTACAACTAAAGCGCCAACAACAGGTGGGTTTTTCGCTAAAACAGCGATCTCTTTCAGGACACTTTAGAGCTTTCCAGCAACTTTAAGCTGTAGAGCAGTGTTTAACCAACCTTTTTTGTGCCATGCCCCACCATAGTCTTTCTACAATTCTTAAGTCCCTATGCCTCTCCCCTCCCTTCCTTCAAGTTATACATAATTTCTAACATTAAAATACTTAATTGTAATAAGGATTTATATATCTTCACAACATTCCCAAGAGGGGTGAGACAGAGGTCTAGACCTCTCTTGTATCGGAGTAGACCTCGGTTAAACCACCTTCTACCGAAGATATTTTTTGGAACACATGATAGGTGGTGACCCCGTCGCTGTCATAATGTCCAAACCAACGATATAATTCGTTCATAAGTTTTTAAAAAAATCCCATTGGTACGAGCCTGCCGCCTGGGGATCGAACTCGGGTCTCTTGACTCGAATTCCGGCCAACAAACCACAGAGCTATCGTGACTTTCTTAAATTACATAACTGATTCGATATCGCTACTGTACATTGACTGTTAATGAATAAACGTAATGGGTGACGGTAGCATTTAACATGTATTACTTTGCTCAAATAAACTTAAACAATCAACTAAGTTCGCAAATAAGTTGTCTGTCTCCCTTGAGGAGTAAGATGTTTGTGAGGACGAAGCTTTATAGCCATCAATTACGCAGCCTCTCTGTACCTTTCACATGGGATGATTAATGAATGGTATTCGTTCGCTGAAATATAATAAAGTAAAGTAATATATACTTTATTATATACCAATAAATATAAATTAGTATCATTACAACTAAAGCGCCAACAACAGGTGGGTTTTTCGCTAAAACAGCGATCTCTTTCAGGACACTTTAGAGCTTTCCAGCAACTTTAAGCTGTAGAGCAGTGTTTAACCAACCTTTTTTGTGCCATGCCCCACCATAGTCTTTCTACAATTCTTAAGTCCCTATGCCTCTCCCCTCCCTTCCTTCAAGTTATACATAATTTCTAACATTAAAATACTTAATTGTAATAAGGATTTATATATCTTCACAACATTCCCAAGAGGGGTGAGACGACTAATTGTCGAACCACGTTTCTCCGGACATATTTCGAGATAACGTTACATATGGTGAGCCTGTCGACTTCTTTATGTTCAACCCAACGATATAAATCGTACATAGTTTTTGTTTTTTAAAACCTGTTTATCCAACTCCTTATGTTCAACCCAACGATATAAATCGTACATAGGTTTTTAAAAAACCTGATTATCCAACTCGGGTATATTTACTCGAATTCCGATCATCCAACAACTACGACCTCCCCGATCCAAGAAAAATATCTTAGTGCACAAATTAATATAACGTACTACAAAAATTACATTAAAAATTACTTACAAAATTATAAAGGACATTCACTCCTTGTTTATAGATATGGTAAAATTAAATAATAATAAAAAAAAAAAAAAAAAAAAAAAAAAAAAAAAAAAAAAAAAAAAAAAAAAAAAAAAAAAAAAAAAAAAAAAAAAAAAAAAAAAAAAAAAAAAAAAAAAAAAAAAAAAAAAAAAAAAAAAAAAAAAAAAAAAAAAAAAAAAAAAAAAAAAAAAAAAAAAAAAAAAAAAAAAAAAAAAAAAAAAAAAAAAAAAAAAAAAAAAAAAAAAAAAAAAAAAAAAAAAAAAAAAAAAAAAAAAAAAAAAAAAAAAAAAAAAAAAAAAAAAAAAAAAAAAAAAAAAAAAAAAAAAAAAAAAAAAAAAAAAAAAAAAAAAAAAAAAAAAAAAAAAAAAAAAAAAAAAAAAAAAAAAAAAAAAAAAAAAAAAAAAAAAAAAAAAAAAAAAAAAAAAAAAAAAAAAAAAAAAAAAAAAAAAAAAAAAAAAAAAAAAAAAAAAAAAAAAAAAAAAAAAAAAAAAAAAAAAAAAAAAAAAAAAAAAAAAAAAAAAAAAAAAAAAAAAAAAAAAAAAAAAAAAAAAAAAAAAAAAAAAAAAAAAAAAAAAAAAAAAAAAAAAAAAAAAAAAAAAAAAAAAAAAAAAAAAAAAAAAAAAAAAAAAAAAAAAAAAAAAAAAAAAAAAAAAAAAAAAAAAAAAAAAAAAAAAAAAAAAAAAAAAAAAAAAAAAAAAAAAAAAAAAAAAAAAAAAAAAAAAAAAAAAAAAAAAAAAAAAAAAAAAAAAAAAAAAAAAAAAAAAAAAAAAAAAAAAAAAAAAAAAAAAAAAAAAAAAAAAAAAAAAAAAAAAAAAAAAAAAAAAAAAAAAAAAAAAAAAAAAAAAAAAAAAAAAAAAAAAAAAAAAAAAAAAAAAAAAAAAAAAAAAAAAAAAAAAAAAAAAAAAAAAAAAAAAAAAAAAAAAAAAAAAAAAAAAAAAAAAAAAAAAAAAAAAAAAAAAAAAAAAAAAAAAAAAAAAAAAAAAAAAAAAAAAAAAAAAAAAAAAAAAAAAAAAAAAAAAAAAAAAAAAAAAAAAAAAAAAAAAAAAAAAAAAAAAAAAAAAAAAAAAAAAAAAAAAAAAAAAAAAAAAAAAAAAAAAAAAAAAAAAAAAAAAAAAAAAAAAAAAAAAAAAAAAAAAAAAAAAAAAAAAAAAAAAAAAAAAAAAAAAAAAAAAAAAAAAAAAAAAAAAAAAAAAAAAAAAAAAAAAAAAAAAAAAAAAAAAAAAAAAAAAAAAAAAAAAAAAAAAAAAAAAAAAAAAAAAAAAAAAAAAAAAAAAAAAAAAAAAAAAAAAAAAAAAAAAAAAAAAAAAAAAAAAAAAAAAAAAAAAAAAAAAAAAAAAAAAAAAAAAAAAAAAAAAAAAAAAAAAAAAAAAAAAAAAAAAAAAAAAAAAAAAAAAAAAAAAAAAAAAAAAAAAAAAAAAAAAAAAAAAAAAAAAAAAAAAAAAAAAAAAAAAAAAAAAAAAAAAAAAAAAAAAAAAAAAAAAAAAAAAAAAAAAAAAAAAAAAAAAAAAAAAAAAAAAAAAAAAAAAAAAAAAAAAAAAAAAAAAAAAAAAAAAAAAAAAAAAAAAAAAAAAAAAAAAAAAAAAAAAAAAAAAAAAAAAAAAAAAAAAAAAAAAAAAAAAAAAAAAAAAAAAAAAAAAAAAAAAAAAAAAAAAAAAAAAAAAAAAAAAAAAAAAAAAAAAAAAAAAAAAAAAAAAAAAAAAAAAAAAAAAAAAAAAAAAAAAAAAAAAAAAAAAAAAAAAAAAAAAAAAAAAAAAAAAAAAAAAAAAAAAAAAAAAAAAAAAAAAAAAAAAAAAAAAAAAAAAAAAAAAAAAAAAAAAAAAAAAAAAAAAAAAAAAAAAAAAAAAAAAAAAAAAAAAAAAAAAAAAAAAAAAAAAAAAAAAAAAAAAAAAAAAAAAAAAAAAAAAAAAAAAAAAAAAAAAAAAAAAAAAAAAAAAAAAAAAAAAAAAAAAAAAAAAAAAAAAAAAAAAAAAAAAAAAAAAAAAAAAAAAAAAAAAAAAAAAAAAAAAAAAAAAAAAAAAAAAAAAAAAAAAAAAAAAAAAAAAAAAAAAAAAAAAAAAAAAAAAAAAAAAAAAAAAAAAAAAAAAAAAAAAAAAAAAAAAAAAAAATAAAATACATGATTATAAAACACTGGTTCTTTTTTACATTGCTTTATTTCTTTCAGATCCGCTAGGGCATCTTATGGTGATGATGCTGTAAGCTATGTTCAGCTCAAACGCGAAGGAAATTTGTACACAATAAAAGCTAAACTCTGCTCAGAACATAAAGTACATGCAAAGTTGTAGTAGTCAACGAACAGGAAGAAACAGTGAAGTCAGTAGAATGTCATGATTGTGTGGCTTCACAAGGAGGCTGCAAACATGCCATGGCATTCTTAATGTGGGTTCATCGTAGGAGAGAGGATCCGTTTTGCACATCCATAGAATGCTATTGGAGGAAATCCAAGCTTTCCAGAGTTGGGAGTACCCTTAAATACATAACTGCTAAGGAATTAACTAAGGGCAGCCCTAGCGTACCGTCAAACACCGAAGTATTTGAAAAGTTTTTTAGAGGAAGGGAAGAAAAGAATGCTTAGCGAGTGTGAATTAATGAATTACCAAAATGAATATGTTTTGGATAGACTACAAAGTCTATCAATACACAATTTAGTGCTGAAATATAAAGAAAAATCTTGTGATAAATTTTTGGCAAGAGTGATATTTTCTGATGCTGACATCAACAATGTAGATGAAGAAACAAGGGAGCAACATAAAAGCGGGCTTTGGTACGAATTAAGGTATGGCAGAGTGTCCACTTCCATAGCCTATGAATTCAGTAGTTGTAAAACCCGTGATGGCACTCTGATGGCAGTAATAATGGGTGGAAAAATTCCTGACATGACAGCCATGAAACGTGGTAGAATATTGGAGGAAGATGTGAGAGAAATTGTTAGTGCTAAACTGCCAAACAAAAAAATTAAAAAATGTGGTTTAATGTTATCTAAAAACTATCCCATGCTAGCAGGTTCACCTGATCGGATCTGTGAAAATAATGTTATTGAAATTAAGTGTCCTATGAGAGAAAAAGCAGTGAAAAATTATGTAAATAATGAGAAACCAACCTAGAAGTTTTATGTGCAAATGCAACTTCAAAGGACAGGATATAAAAAAGGCTTCTTCTGTGTTGCTGACTTCAAATACAGTGCTAATAAGAAAGTAGATATAATGGAAATTAGGTGTGATGAAAAATATGTATCAGATTTTCTTAAAGTTATAGTTCCTTTGTGGAAGGGTAATGTATATCCAGAATTGTATAAAAGTGTAAATGAATAAAATGGCACTTTATGTTGTAAAGATAAATGTTTATTTTATTATTTTCAAAAAACCTCAGCTGTTAATCACATATTATATACTTACCTACAATACAATATAAACATTTACCTAGATTTACTTACATCAATTTGTCAAAATTACATATAATATATATTTTTCAAAATAAAAAGACATATTTTTAATTAAATGTTTAAATAGCATTTGCTTACTTTACTTATCATCCTGCCCTCGTATTTACAAAATAAAGATATGTAAAGAGTCGATCATATGTATTTATTTAATCAAAGAATCTTGCAACTGTCGAATGATTCCTGTTCGACTGTAGTCTAGAGTGACGTCACAAGTGACGCCATGACACTTTTAATCATCTTGGTGCAAATTTTAAATTTATAAATTAAAAAGTAATTTTTAAATACTAAACCATAATTTTTAGCAGAAATATTATGTTTGTAGTAATTAATATATATTTCTGAGTATTATAGAACAGTTTCTCAACATTTGTCATCATGCCTATTGTTCGCCACAGATTTTTACTTTTAATGTATGAAAGCATCGACTGCATACCCTGGGTAACCGACATAGCCATAAGGTTCAGCACGCTGAAGCGGCAAACTTCATAAATTATCTCCAAAAACGGAGAACTGACATCTATAGGGGAAGAAAGGTTCTCGAGTGGTAACCTTGTAGAGACAAACGCAGTGAAGTACGACCCCAAGAACACGGAATGACGACCTGCGCAACATTGCACGAACTTGATGGATGCAATTGTCTCAGGATCGTTCAAGGTGGTAATTTGGCAGAGGCCAATGTCCAGTAGGAAAACTTTGATAGAAAGGCCAAGACATTGTAGAAAACACTTTATTTTCTTGGGTCTGTGCGTTTGTGGTACTTTCATTATTTCTGATTTCATAACAAGCGTGCTTTAGCTACTTACTTTAGGATCAGAGCAATGTGTGTAATGTTATCCCTATCAATGTGTGTATTTGTTATTATTTATTATTTGAAAAGCACATGCTGAAGTTGCTAATTTAATCCTAACTGCTACTGTTTTGAGAACTGTACCTCTCTTACACTTTTATAAGTAGAACTAAAACTTACAAAACCAATTAATTTAGAGGCTTTGGAAAAGCTGATAGTGATATCGTTTTTCATGATGACAAAATAATAGCTTTAAAAATGTTATGTTAATGAGTAATGTAAAATTTTTGTTATTTGTTATCACGTTTCATACGTAAATAATCGATTAAAATCTCTTATCAAGCTATGACAATAACCCTATATTTAAATTCATAGCGAAATCTGTAGTCACATCTCTGTTTATTTTCACACTTTTGATTATACATACATACATAAAGGCCTGTTAAAGACCACTGCAGGACATAGGCCTCTCCCATATGGAGGATTTGCCATAATCGCCACGCTTGGCAGACGGATTGACGATCACAGTAGCAGACCACTCGTACCTCAGACGCTGCTGCCCATCTTGGTCTGATTATTTTGGTCTGATATTTGAAGAGACGGTTATCCCGCCATCTATCGGTTGCCATAACATTATTCAAGGCTGTTTCCCTTAGTCGCCTCTTACGACACCCACGGGAAGGAAGGGTGTGGCAATTTTCTTACACCGTTACCACACGGATACATGTGTTTATAACAATATTTAATTATAATAAAATTCTAATAATTATTAATTTAATTGTAACAAATGGATTATTATTTTATTTAAATATTTGTTTTAATAATTATTACAGATGTAGACCGAACAAATAAAATCCTTAAAACTGAAATATGACAGATAAAATCCTTAAAACTGAAATATGACTAATAAAATCCTTAAAACTGAAATATGACTAATAAAATCCTTAAAACTGAAATATGACTAATAAAATCCTTAAAACTGAAATATGACTAATAAAATCCTTAAAACTGAAATATGACTAATAAAATCCTTAAAACTGAAATATGACTAATAAAATCCTTAAAACTGAAATATGACTAATAAAATCCTTAAAACTGAAATATGACTAATAAAATCCTTAAAACTGAAATATGACTAATAAAATCCTTAAAACTGAAATATGACTAATAAAATCCTTAAAACTGAAATATGACTAATAA
>JAGSMR010000099.1:627500-807500 GCA_029286605.1 Sericinus montela
CTTCGCAAAAACAAGACAATATATTAAACAATTAGCTGTCCCTCGCGGCATTGACTTTGCTATCATCATAGTGACTGTGCTATCACTTAACACGGAACCCTAATTATTTTTCTAAAATAAGTTAAAACAATGGACCAAAATTCAACGGACCGGTGACGGTCAGCGGCGTTTAAGGAGCGACGTGTGCTGGCGATTATGGCAAACCTTCCCGTATGAGAGAGGATCTTTACGTGCCATTACGATGATGATATGACAATACAAATGATGAATTTAAATTCTTTTGAAAAAGTTGAACGTTTGTATAATTGGTAGAGATCCCTATAAGTTACAAATATTTTCCAAAGAAATAGAATAGGTTTATATTTATATAGTCTGGTCTGTCGGGCTTAATTGTTTTGCCTACAGCGACTTCCATACTCCTAACAAAAAGGAAAACTCCACGTCTAACAGCCGTAGTTGATGTTCGCCCGGAGCTTTTTATCTTGTTTTAATTTGTCCAATTACGAGGATAAGAAAAACTATTCTAAACAAGTCCGAGCCTGATTTAAAAGCTTTCGTGTTCGTGTTATTTTCTTTTTCATAACTATATGTAGTTAAAACAATACTCTACAATATAAAACTCTTTTTCAATACCAAGTTACACAAAGACATACACTAACTGTAAAAGGATAACAAACGACGACGTTATTGCTATACAGCAATCTATTTCAAGCAAATCAAGGAAACTAAATATAGTAGAGAAAAAATTAATAGGTACGGTGCCCTATAACAAACAGATACTTAAAATTTATAAAAACATATACAACAGAGAAGAAAATAAAAGATAAATAACACCCTTTCAGCGAATTTACACATATCAATTTAAATAGGAGAAAGTATAAAGGAAAGAGTGGAAGATGTGCTAGAGTAACGAGACAGGAAACGTTCTTTAACTAGCAGTGGTAGAGCCACGCATCAGCTTTTGTTGTTGCATGAATGGGCCGACTCGACCGGGGAAGTACCACGACCTCACAGAACACCGGCGTGAAGTAGAAGTCCACCCACCATCATGTGAGTCACCTGCTCGTTTGCCTCTCTTTTCTATAAAAAAAAAACTTGCTTTTTGAAAGACTTGTTTGAGCTAGTTTAACACTCATTTGTAGGGAATTCTAGTATTTTATAGCTGTAACAGAAAAGGATTCGCTGTAAATATTTGAGGTGTGCATAGGAGTTTTAATACTTTATGTTATTGTTATATAATACATATTAAAATAATATAAACCCAAAATTTTACGTTGCCATAGTAAGCCTATGTGTTACATGTTTGTATCTTCCCAACCGTCTCATATTTACATCTCCCAAGAGTTATGTAATTTTCATAATCGAATCATTCGTTCCGGAGATTACTCCCTACATAACAAATTTTACATCTTCTTAACATTAATATAGAAGCAAACATCACCAACTTCTTTAGAACGCCTCTAAAACACCAATGCGTGTTTATTCCGGCTAATGATGATCAAATTATGTTTATACAGATTTATACAGATTACTTTCGCAATAGACGGAGACTGAGAAGGTCAATAACATAATAGACAAAGTCATCAGTCAGTCATCACGCAACGTTTCAATTTATCAATCATCGGCTTGATGGGTGATGTCATCGGATGGCGTGAACTAACGACAGCTTGATGATTGTTTAAATTGATGAACATGATGATGCAATCTTCATTTTTGCAAAAACTTAGTCCACTTTCCAGTACACTTTACTATACACGATTCTTTCGAAGGGGAAAGAAACTTGCTCTTTTATATTTTATAGAGAGTACATAATTTAAATATTTAATTATCTCGCATCACTCTGCAAACATTTATTGTTCAATTGCTATGTTGTAAATGATATTATTTGCTTTCCCAGCATTGTAAACGAAACAAGCTACGAATTCTGGATTTATTTAACTACGTAATTTAATGTTTTGTTTGAATTAGAAAAATTAGCATAGTCAATTCGAGACCATTAACTAACTTTAATTGTAGATAAAATTATTGAGTTAAAATACAATCTGCAAATTACTATATTTATCTCAATTCAACATGGTACGCAATCGTCTTTTCACTGTTTCGGAAGATATTACGAGACCCTTGCTTGGGTAAATAACCATGACAACTTATTCAATTTTTTTTGTGATTTTGTTTCTTGGTGACACTTTATCATAATGAAACAAAATGATATTAAAAATGATTGAGTCTCTGTTTAGATAGCTAAAGGTGCTTCAAGGTGAAATCGGTCGCTACAAAATAAATTTGCATTTAGAGTCATTGTGTGTACAACCATAGCCGGGTGTGGAGAGTGGTTCGGTGGTCGGAATTTCGAGTCAAGAGACCAGAATTTGATCCCCAGGCAGGCTCGTACCAATGGGTTTTTCAAAAATATATGTACGAATTATATCGTTGGCTTGGAAATAAAGACGGCGACGGGCTCACGTTGTTCCGAAAATGTCTTCGGTGGAAGGTGGGTAGAAGAGACTTAATGGTCTAGACTAGACTAGACTCTGTCTATCCCTGTATTGGGAATTGCGTGAAGATATTTATTTCCTCAGTTACCTCTAACGATATCTACGGGAATAAAAGGGTCTGGCATAAACTTACGGCGTTCCCAAATACAGAAACAGCAATTGTCACTCATTTATTTATATAAAGATTACTTCGATGAATATGAAAACGAACTTATAAAAAAGTCATTATCGATATATATAACTTTTATAGTGAGGTTTTTGACCTCCGATTAACCTCGAAAGATTAACATCGTCAGCTTCTGTCTATAATATGCAAATGAGACGAATCATTTGACCCTGTTGATTCGATTGAGATCAGTCTGTGCAAGTCATGAGCAGAGAGCGGGAGAAAAATAAACATACAGAAGTAGCAAGCGATAGAACGTAACATCAGATTGTGTAAACATTACTGTATGATAGGTATAAAAAACATTTTATTTTTATGAAAAAAAAAATACCAGAGAAGGTTCTCTTTTTTATACGGAGTTTCGGATTAATTTTTATACGGAACCATCAATCCTAAACTCTTAAGTAACTAGTAGGTCCTTTCGACCAATCTTCCACAGTAGACATTTTTGGAGCAACAGGTGGTGAGTCTGACGCCGTCTTCATGTATTTATGTTATGACTTTGTAAAAATTTAAAACGCTGTTTGCATATTCATTAGACCACGTACTAACTTTTTCATGTGATAAGAAACATGAAGGCGGTAGACAATAATTACGGAGTATATATAAAACAAAACCTACTAAGCATTAAAAGTGCTGAAATTTTGATTATGTCAAGTTTTCGGATTAAATTTGATTTGTGATAAAATCACTGTCAGTAGAGCGGCTAGGTAACCTCGGAAGACATCTGACTGCCTTCTCTCTGGATGAGCTCGTAAATATCAGTTTTGGAACCAAATGAAAGATTAGACGATACGTCGACTCGTATTTCTAATAAATCCTTGAGCAACGTAAACGACGTCCAAATGTTACGAATTACAAATATCAAAATGTCGTCGAAGTACGTCTCAGATAATTGGGGCATATGATACCCACGGCAAGAAAGAGATGGTGAATAAACCAATAAATATAATAATAATGAATACATCCGATTCTCAACGGCATCATAATATAATAACAGTATTTAACAGTGGTAGAGCCACGCATCAGCTTTTGTTGTTGCATGAATGGGCCGGCTCGACCGGGGAAGTACCACGACCTCACAGAATACCGGCGTGAAGTAGAAGTCTAACAAACTTCTGCGTTTCGTCTGGTGAGTGAAGGTAACCGGTGGCCCACACACCCACACCCAACCCCACCCCACTAAGGGAGGCAAACGCATCTTCTATGCCTCTGGTATTGCAGGTGTTCATGGGCGGCGGTAATCACTTACCATCACGTGAGCCACCTGCTCGTTTGCCTCCCTTTTCTATAAAAAAATGAGAAACCTAAAAAAAGGAAAAAAATTTAACCGGTTGCCAATGACAACCGTTTTGATTTTTTTTCCTTTCTCGTTTTTATATTTGTTACTTTTAAGTGTTGGTATCTATTTAACCAGTATCCGGTTTAAAAAGTGCGTAACACTGAGTACATTAAGAATACACTCGTATGTTGCTTATACATAGTTTTAAGTTTTTTTTCCACATAAATGTTACCTTTATGTCTCATCGTCATATTACACAACGACTTCTAAATAAAACAAGACTGAAGACATTTAATTTTATATAGGTAATAAAAAACAATTTTATAAAGTAATAAAACACTAGCACCGACAAAGGCATAATAATGGCTGCGGAAAACTACCGCAAACCGAATAGAAACTAATCTTTTAGTATCTATAATGTGTAGCAGTAAATATCATTACTGCCTTGATATTTAAAAAAACGGACTTAAAATACCACTTTAAAGTTTTAATATAAATACAAATTCAATACAATGTCAAAAAGCAGCAATCTTATATTAGCCACATTAGTTGTTTCATATTTCGATAAAAAGTTACGATAGCCGAGTGGTTGGGTGGTCGGAATTTCTAGACCCGAGTTCGATCCTCAGGTGGCAGACTCGTACCAATGGGTTTTCAAAGACTTATGTACGAATTACATCGTCGGCTTGGGGACAAAGACGGCGATGGGCTCACCACCTGTCACGTTGTCCCGAAAATATCTTCGGTAGAAGGTGGGTCGATGTGACTTAGATTGTCTAGACCTGACCTCTGTCTACCCCTGTATTGGAAATTGCGTGAAGATATTTTAATTTATTAATTTTATTTTATGTTATGAAATCTTTTTGTCTCGTCTCCCTTTCGTCCTCGCTAGATAGGAAAATTAACAAAAGACATATACAGTTATTATAATCACCTCAGGACGCGAATCAATAGTAATACTGACAATACAATTAGTAATACCGACTCTCTACTGGGCCTTTGCTAGTCAGCTACGTGGCTGAGTAGGCAACCGATGAACCTGACGGCAAATGATGATGGGTAGTACCTGAAGCGGCTGAGGTGGGGCCGCGGGGGAAGAGCAGTGCCCATATTCCGATTCGGCGCTTTTCCTTTCCTCTGCCCGAGTCCAGATCCGCCGCGAAGTGACGGGTGGACTGGTGCTCGTTAAAGCCACCTTGTGGCCCCATGGCCTCCGTGTGGTGGACGGGGATTCGTCACCCACGTGGGTTTGGCGGCCAAGGACGTAGACGCGGCCGTGTTCCGACGCGTCTAGCCTGGTGAGAGTGGGAGAGAGAGAGAGAGGACGCGGATGTGTTCAAGAGCGTTCCGGTGGCCCTGCCAATATGCAGCGGAGGCGGAACACCGTGGGGTTATACGCCGGGCCGGGTATAAGTTAGGTATTTTCCCAGGTATAAAAAAAGTTTTGAATATTCAGTTGCCTGTTGCCTGGTCTGCCTACCGCGGCAATCTAATCAAGTCACTTATCAAACGTCTATGAAAAAGATAAGAAATTGTTATTATAAACTAGTGCTTATTATCTGATCATAGAGCATATTATTATCTCGCGACATTTACTTAGACAATTAGCAGTCCGTATGCGTTATTAGGTCTGACATCACCTGTTTATTCAGGTGCCCTTTAATCGTACTTATCTCTAACGAAGGTTTTATAAAAATGACGTTTTTAAAAGCAAGTTGATCACCTTGACGTTGATTGCATTATTCCAAGAATCTTGCGACATACAAAATTAAATACCAATATGACATAGATTAATTTACAACATAGATAAAGTATATTCACAAAAATTAAGTTTTATTGCAAGTCAAATTAATTGGCATCGTTAACCACTTATCAACAAATCTTTCTTTAACAAAAAAAGAATGAAACCATCAAGAAACTACTTTTTTCTGAAAAAAGTCGATTCTCCGAATTGCGAATTATGTGAAATACTTGAAGATTTATACCTTCACGTAGCTATTTACAATTGATATACATAGATATAAAAGATATACATCTTTAGCTATTCCACCTCTTAATAGAAGAAACGCACTTATACACAAATTTAATAACGCGTATGCTGCACTCAGTACTTTGCCAGAATCCACATCTGAGGCTGCAAACGCACTGTGTTAGTTTATAGATCACTGACTAATTTAGTGTAAGTTTATATTTATATTCTGAGTCGGATATGAAGAATACGATATCATACCTTTGTCGGCAAAAGGATGGTAAGTAGTCCTAAAGTCAATCCGCTTTCCAAGCGTGGCGATTATGGCAAACTATGCCTTAAGAGAGGGGCCAATGACTTGCAGTCACCTTTTACACGACGTTATGTATGTATTTAATCTATAATTATACTTGTAAAAGTTACTAGAAGTAACAGATAACAAACGAATAAATAACAGTATACTTTCAAGTAATTAGAAAAGAAAAAAAGTCCGTTATAATATTACCAAAAAGCCCGGGAACGTACACACCTAAATTTTCTCTTAGTTTCAACTCCCATATTTTAATTAACTTTGAGATAATCGGGAACATACATACATAAATATATAGATTGCTAAAAATTATAAGTCTCCTGTAGCTGAAGCTTAATAACCAGAATGCATTCAATTTACTCTAACGAAAATTCAAGATAATAAAGAATAATTTGTCAAAATATTTCCTTTTTAAATTATCTTATCAATTCCATTTACCGAATTTATTTTGTATTCGAGGATAACGTGGGCGTAATCAGAAAATATTAGATTCATTAACAACTGTTTTCAATAACATATTGCAACAATATTTAAAGAGATATTCCGACGTGATAAAATTGGAATCCGAAACAAAAACACGCTCAACTCGCAATACAAATTTTCTCAGTATGGACGGTGGAACTGCAATGAACGTCGCTACGAGAATGAAAAAATGATGCGCGTACAGGCAACGCCATTTTGTTGATTTACTATGAGACAACTTTATTCGTAAACTTTTAAAATCACACAATTGGCAGACTTTACACGTCCTCGAAAATTTCTCCATAATTTTTTCCTTTTTCTTGGGGCTATGATAAATTCAGCGTTTAAAACATAATTGTCGTGGTACATACAGGTCCGGGGATCAAAACTGTTACATTGGCGTCCTAATCCAAATTTCCTAACCACAGGACTATCGTAGCTCTATTTACTAATTTTAAAAAATATATATTTTTTATTGATTTTTGATGTTATTCCTTCGACAAAATTATTGTATGTCGATTAGTGTATTCAAGTTATTTATAAGCAATTTATTTGGAGATCCGTCCAAATTGAGTCGTAAAAATCAATAAGCGTTTAATGTTATCAGTATAGATAATGACTTTTTAGAGAGGTTAACTAGAGACAAAAGCATAAAATTATAAACAGAAATAGACAAAAACAAAAAGTTCACACCTATAATGTTTTACAACAAGTAGTCGAGCTCATAAACAAATCTTTAAAAAAAATTCAATCTCGGTATATATGTCATAGTAGTATCTAATAACTTTTAAGCTCTAGGATTCTATTTTCATGTCTCTTTCACCTACTTTACACGAGTAGATTTAATTATTTATAAAATTTCTTATAAAAATTCATATACAATATGGTACCCTAGTTGTTCCTTACTGTGGGATCGGAGCTAATTATGTGATGTTGTCCCTATGTGTATATCTATATGCTTATTTATTTAATATGTGTGACCGTGTTGCAAAAATCTTTATAATGCTAAAACTTGTTATAATGTTATGAGACGTGACCTTGCTCGCTCGCTAGAATTAATTACCATATTTGACAATTGACGTATTTATTACAAATTAAGTTTTTATTGTAGGTAAAATGATGCATTTATAGATATGAACATAAAATATACCTTACTCACATGTACTAATTAAACCGTACTACTACTATACGCGTCTGTATTTAAAATATATCATGTAATGAAAACAAATTTATTATTTAGAAGTTACCCAACCGTGTACAACCATATAGATTTCCGTCGCTATTCAGAGATCGAAAGAATGAACCGACCGAAGGCTGGGTACCCATGCAATAATAACAATGCATGTAATTCTAAGGCTCAGGTACCGACGTCCTAGCACTTCGGTGTACGAGTTAAGAGCTATGATCCTCTATCACTATTCAGAGTCGTCATTACCAAGTGCACGAGCTCAAGTGCAGAGTAAATTACCTACATGTATCAAGATAGAAGCGGCCGTACGCTCAAGAAATTATTTTTTTTTTGTTTTACACACACACAAAAATATATATTATTGTATAGACAAAGGGCAGGTAATTTGTTTTGCATTGCATGTAGTTAGTAAAAATCGAGAAAATAACAAAATATTTAAGAAAATGTATGGAGTTTGACATTTCATTTGTAACAAATACACACACACACACACACACACACACACACACACACACACATATATATATATATATATATATATATATATATATATATATATATATATATATATATATATATATATATATATATATATATATATATATATATATATATATATATATATATATATATATATATATATATATATATATATATATATATATATATATATATATATATATATATATTATATAACTACCTGTTGATGCCCACTACAGGACATAGAGCTCTTCCATTAAGAGAATCGCCACGTTAGTCACGACAGCGAAGTGGTTGGGTGGTCGGAATTTCGAGTTAAGAGACCCGAGTTCGATCCTCAAGTGGCCGTACCAATGGGTTTTTCTAAAAACCTATGTACAAATTATATCGTTGACTTGGACATAAAGACGGCGACGGGTTCACCACCTGTCACGTTGTCCCGAAAATATCTTCGGTGTAAGGTTGGGTCAAAGGAACTTAATTTTCTAGACTAGACCTTATGTCTGTATTGGGAATTGCATGAAGATATTTTTTCTTAAATTATGTAGACCGATGACGGTCTATAAGATTGAGGTGTCTATACTCCGAGGGTTAATCTGCTTGTCCTGTATGGCAGTTAAAAATAAATTATACCCATAGGGGAAAATATCTTCGGTGGAAGATGGGTCGAAGGGACTTAAATGTCTAGACTAGACCTCTGTCTACCCCTGTATTGGGAATTGCGTGCCACGCTTGAATAGCAGATTGGCGATCGCAGTACCAGACACTTCGCACATTATACGCTACTATTCGTCACCGATCCGCTTGTTTTGATTAGGTATTTTCGAGTTGGTTATCCTGCCAGACGAGTTGGAAATGGAATTCCGGTACTGTGGTCTATTTTTTTTTTCTTAGTAACCTCTTATAAAACATAGGAAGTAAAGCGTACCCGTCGCAAGAATACACCCATATATTCTTAGGGCGTTATCGCACGGTAAGTAAAATTACAATAAATGCAATCTGTGAATTTCATAAATACTCATAGATTGTCTGGAATAAATCGTTTTCAGCAATATCCCTGCCCTTTGCCCTACCATTGTCTCATATATGTAATTTATTTTTATGTTGTATATTTTCTCTGGTAACGTGCAATGAAAACTATTCTATCTATCTATCTAAGTAATTATATTGACCAATTTGGATATCGCATTAATAACTCACATTGAATAATACAAATAAATTACCACACAGCAATTATTACATGAGCAGACCTAATTACAATAATTATAACACGAAGCAAAAATGGCATTACAAAAAATTCGCTCTAAATCAGAAAGCAAATAACATCGTAAATATAAAATTAATATATTCATGAATGAAATAGATCTCAGATCGGCATTTGCGCGTGGTACAAAGTGAAGAGTTTGGCTGCTTTAAAATCTATACATCTATACTACATATAAATAAAATTGGAGTGTCTGTTTGAAATATTGAAATAACTGTTGCTTACTACACGTATATGAATATATACGGTACATACAAAAAAAATTAACAATATTTGTCTGTCTGTTTGTTTGTTCCGGCTAATCTATGAAACGGCTGGGACGTTTTTAACAGGTCTTTCACTGATAGCTAATGTTATAACGAGTAACATAGGCTTTAACTAACTAACTTTTATTTTAGAAATAATTAGGGTACTGTGTTAAGTGTTAAACTGCGGGCAAAACCGCGGGGGTACCTAGTTTAAAATAAAATCTTTATTTAGTAACACTTATTTCGTTGTGAATAAAATGAAATCATATTTTGTCTTTGGCTAGAATCTAAATCATACGATGAATCTTACAAAGCCCTTTAGTGTTTTATTCCACATATTATAAAAATTTAGATTTTCTTATATCAATGAACATAGGCCACAAATATAAGTCTATGTACCGTTGACATTACGTAGATTAATCATCTGTTATTATTGTGTATTATTGAAAGGTTTCAAAAAAGCAATCAGTTCAGTGATTGGTTATGGTTAGTGATTACCGCTGCCCATGAATATCCTCAACTTGAATTTTAGATACTTCTCTAAAATTCGAGAGTGTTTTATATTTAAGAAGTGCTTTACATTCAAAATTCATCTGATAAGTTGAGTAACTCATTTTCTTAATATGTATTTTATTTAAAATGTCTCATTGTGTCATTTACTGACGAGTTTGTTATTATTTATTATCAGATTGATATTATGTGATATTTATTCGCAGTTTAATTAAGACGGCATAGCGTTCGTTAAATAGAATATAATATTTTAAATGGCGTATTTCCTTCGCTTTCTCATATCAAAGTCGTAGAGAACCTATAATATTAAATTAAATTCACTACATTCGCTTTAAAATATATAATTAAAAATGAATATTCCCGCTAAGAGCTTATGAATTAAACTCAATCAGTACACGAGTTGCGTAAAAAACATCGCGCCCGCCGAGCCGTAACCGCCACTTTCTCGGCGATACTCGCTGGTGGCTCACAAATCATCGCGTCATCGCCAATTACTAAAGCCAACTCATTACGAGACCAGACTAAGACGCCCGAAAAATAAAACGAAACTGATGAAACATATATTTACGACCCAGAATCCGAACAATCAGCCGATAAATTCAATGAAAATATTTATATAGATAGCGGGTATGAATTTCTTTTTATAGAAAAGGGAGGCAAACGAGCAGGTGGCTCACGTGGTGGAAAGTGATTATCGCCGCCCATGAACACCCGCAATACCAGAGGCATAGCAGATGCGTTGCCGCCCTTCGAGTGCCCCCCCCCCAGAATTAGGGAAGGAGGGGGGGGGGGTGGGCCTCCGGTTACCTGCACTCACCAGACGAAACGCAGAAGTTTGTTACACTTCTACTTCACGCCGGTATTCTGTGAGGTCGTGGTACTTCCCCGGTTGAGCCGGCCCGTTCATGCAACAACAAAAGCTGATGCGTGGCTCTACCACTGTTAAATACTGTATTGGTGGCAAAACTTCAACACAATGTCTACCCCGTATCGTGTCCGTTCACCACAGGACATTTGCATCTTCCGTAAGTCATAATTGTCATGCTTGGCAAGCATATTTAGATATATTATAAAATAATAAATAAATAAATAAATATCTTCACGCAATTCCCAATACAGGGGTAGACAGAGGTCTAGCCCAGACACTTAAGCCCCATCGACCTACCTTCCACCGAAGTTATTTTCGGCACAACGTGACAGGTCACCACCTGTCACGTTGCTCAATGTCCAATGCAACGATAAATTGGTACAAATTTTTTGAAAAAACCCATTGGAACGAGCCTGCCACCTGGGGATCGAATTCGGGTCTCTCGGCTCGAAACTCCGACCACCTTACTACGAGGTTATCGTGACTTTTATTATTTATTATCTAAATTAATCTTTTGATTATTTAAATTAATCTTTTACGAAAACAAATTTTCCAGAGATATTTAGGTTAACCTTGAAAGTGTGAGGCGCTGAGTTGAGGTGAAATAATTAAAAATAATAATATCTGGCGAAAATAAGATCCGTCGTTATACAACGAAAATAAAGTCCAAGTCTAGATTTTTTATTTTATTAAAGTCGTTTACCAACGAAGACGAGACGACAAAATATTTATACATAAGTTTCGTGAAAAACTTGGGAGAAACGTTCATAGCAACACTTTACAGTTTGAATAATCTGCTTTAAAGCTCTGCCCTAGATTTTATCATCTTTTTCAGTTCTTAGTGAACACTTACAGAAATTTAATATCGCGTGTGGAGCATTTTTCTAGAAACCTTAAACAGACAGTATTGTCTACAAAGTATTTTTTAATAGAAGTTTCTGTCCCGGTCTTTCTCCGCCGTCATTATTTTGCCTGGGAATAAAAAGCTCATATGAGGGATATGAGCTTTTTAGCCCGGACCTCTGTACTAAAAATGAAAATCCATGATCTTAATCTTGCATTTAAATCCGTTAGGGTGTAAATGAGTAACAAACATTGAAACGGACAAAAATAAAAATCTATAAAATTAAGTAGGATATTATTCTTCTTCTCCTTATTTACAGCCTATCAAGAGTCCACTGCTGAATATAGGCTTCTCCTAAAAATTTCCTCAATGAACGGTCCGCAGCCACCGGCATCCATCGACTTCCCGCAACATTTTGCAAGTCGTCGCTCCATCTCGTGGGGGTCGTCCAACACTGCGTTTGCCTATACAAGTTTGCCATTCGAGAACCTTTCTTCCCCAACGGTTGTCAGTTCTACGAGCTATGTGGCCGACCCATTGCCACTTCAACTTGGTGATCCTTACGGCTATGTCGGTTACTCTGGTTCTGCTGCGGATGTCTTCATTACGGATTTTATCACTCAGCGAAACACCGAGCACAGCCCTTTCCATAGCACGCTGAGCAACTTTGAGCTTCCTCATACGGCCTGCAGTGAAAGACCACGTCTCATATCCTTATATCATCACCGGCAACACGCACTGATTGTATTATATTACTGGATATTATTACTCTCATACATTTTTATACGTGTATTATTATTTAATGATTTCTTGTTTTTACGCGAATACAGTTTAAATAAAACGATTTTCAGATTTTATCGCGATTTAATAAAGTTAAAGGTAACCGAAGGTAGCAGTGACAGCGGGACGTTCAGGACCTCAGTCCCCCCGTGACCACGGATGCTGTAAAGCATCCGAAACGTCGGGAAGTAAAAAATGTTTCTTAAAAAGTAATTAAAAACGCGATAAAATCCGAAAATCGTTTTATTTAATATGATTTATTATTTACCTATTTATCTTTACCTATTTATCATTAGCTAGAGAGAACAGATCGCCCAGTGTCATCATTCTCACGTACCTCTTTGGCTTAGATTGCAGCTTTGCATGTTTAAAAATTAAATTAAATTGTACCAATAATAATCTGCTAAAGTTTTGTATTAAGATTAATTGTTGAACACTTGTACACAATTCACTTTATTTAATTAATTAACCGACCGGATTCGCCATACGGCATCATCAGGGTATTGCACAGAGTTTATTACACTACATGCTATGTAAGTGTATATATAGTGTATGTGTGTAATATGTAAGTGTATAGTGTAATAAATTCTCTGTAAAAAATATTTTCATTCACATTCATTGCGGCCAGATATCCGTTCCGTAACAATTCATAACGAAAATAATGAATTAAACACACTACTAATCCATAACGAGCAACGCTTGCATAAAATTCAAGCCGCATTACTGCACAGCACATCAATCACCGGTATTATTTATAGCTACGACCTACGACAACGCGCCGCGGGCGACAGAGACCTAGCAAATGACAGAGGCGAGATACTAAAAAGATCTGTATGAAAGGTAGCGACGGAAACTCTTACAACTTTTTACTAACCCACATAAGTTCTTCGAGGTACATGTTCTAAAATCAAGGATCCCGATAACTGTTCTGTTTTAATGTTAAAATAATTTTAAATAGTATTAGGTATATAATTATTATTGCCATACCTAATATTATTTAAAAGTATTTTCATTCACATTCATTGCGGCCAGATATCCGTTCCGTAACAATTCATAACGAAAATAATGAATGAAACACACTACTAATCCATAACGAGCAACGCTTGCATAAAATTCAAGCCGCATTACTGCACAGCACATCAATCACCGGTATTATTTATAGCTACGACCTACGACAACGCGCCGCGGGCGACAGAGACCTAGCAGCCGACAGAGGCGAGATACTAAAAAGATCTGTATGAAAGGTAGCGACGGAAACTCTTACAACTTTTTACTAACCCACATAAGTTCTTCGAAGTACATGTTCTAAAATCAAGGATCCCGATAACAGTTCTGTTTTAATGTTAAAATAATTTTAAATAGTATTAGGTATATAATTATTATTGCCATACCTAATACTATTTAAAAATATTGTTTGCGAGCATTCTTGGAATAAACGGTTATCAGGTGTGTTGCGTTTTCTTTTGTCTCCGATTACTAAAACATTACAATAATATTATATACTTTTATAATAGGAGTTCATACTATAGTTTCCCAAAAATGTGCATAAGTTTTATTTCTAGCAATAAGCATTTTCTATTTATTATACGAGTATGTACACAAACAGTTCCATTGAAAGTAGTCTTGAATACCTTAAATTAAGTTCTTGCAGCGTTTTCCGATCCATCAATCGAATTTAGTGTTAATGTAATTTCGGTATCTTAGGTTCGAACCCAGGTCCACTTACGTACTTTCATATTAAAGCAAATGCCCTGTCCAAAAAGCTTTACCAGCTCAAACTTTTAAATTATAACCAGACTACGTGGACATGCCTAATGTATAAAATTAAAAGCAGGAAGGCCTTATCATAAGCGACCGACAATCTGGCGTTGCTGTATCAAAGGATAGTTTAATTTTATTGGGTCATTATATACTTTTATAATAGGAGTTCATACTATAGTTTCCCAAAAATGTGCATAAGTTTTATTTCTAGCAATAAGCATTTTCTATTTATTATACAGTATGTACACAAACAGTTCAATTGAAAGTAGTCTTGAATACCTTAAATTAAGTTCTTGCAGCGTTTTCCGATCCATCAATCGAATTTAGTGTTAATGTAATTTCGGTATCTTAGGTTCGAACCCAGGTCCACTTACGTACTTTCATATTAAAGCAAATGCCCTGTCCAAAAAGCTTTACCAGCTCAAACTTTTAAATTATAACCAGACTACGTGGACATGCCTAATGTATAAGGTAAAACGAGTCGTGTTTCCTCAGTACAATACTGGTAGCGTGGGAACTCATCTTAGAACCGACGCATGTTCTGGAAACTCAACGGAAGTATGTCAGGTTGTATGAGATTGTATCAAACGTGTACACTGGTAACTGGTACTGATGTATGCTGGTAAAGGAATAGGTCCATCATTTTACAAAAATCACTCTATATTTGTTGGGAATGTGATGGAATAGAGGTTCTAATTAAAAATTCATTCAGCTTGCCATTCATACCATTCATGTTGCCAGTTTAAAAGTTGATAGGATGATTTCTTGACCGCAAATTTGCTTAAGATATCAATGGTAATTGTAATGTAAGGTAGGTTAAGATAGTTAGTAAGCAAGACGTAAGTAAGGGAAGGTATATTTAAAAATATTGTTTGCGAGCATTCTTGGAATAAACGGTTATCAGGTGTGTTGCGTTTTCTTTTGTCTCCGATTACTAAAACATTACAATAATATTATATACTTTTATAATAGGAGTTCATACTATAGTTTCCCAAAAATGTGCATAAGTTTTATTTCCAGCAATAAGCATTTTCTATTTATTATACGAGTATGTACACAAACAGTTCCATTGAAAGTAGTCTTGAATACCTTAAATTAAGTTCTTGCAGCGTTTTCCGATCCATCAATCGAATTTAGTGTTAATGTAATTTCGGTATCTTAGGTTCGAACCCAGGTCCACTTACGTACTTTCATATTAAAGCAAATGCCCTGTCCAAAAAGCTTTACCAGCTCAAACTTTTAAATTATAACCAGACTACGTGGACATGCCTAATGTATAAAATTAAAAGCAGGAAGGCCTTATCATAAGCGACCGACAATCTGGCGTTGCTGTATCAAAGGATAGTTTAATTTTATTGGGTCATTATGGCATTCTCTAGTATATTCGTATAGTTGGAAGGAGATAATTATTCTCGTATTTTTCTATAACATAATTGCATCTCTTTTATTTCTTCAATGAATAAGCAATTTATACGTTATTTATATATTATAATATATCTATACTTGAACTGGACCGATAATTGACACCATTTTACAGTTGATTCCGATTTTTATTATGATATTACGTAAAGTCCTATCTATACACATCCTCCCGACATAACATATCCAGTTTTCAATATATATATTAGCAGATTGGAGCAATGGTTTGGTGAGCTTTGCCAGCTTTGTGCTTACATTTGCCTAAATCATAGTACACTTATTTTTTTACTGCTTCTGCGGCAGTAATGCTTCTAATACCAGCCAGTACTAATATTTTGTACGTCAAGCAAGTATGCCTCAAAAATTACCATATAACACAACGCATATAATACATGTTAAGAGATGTACGCAAAAAATAGCAACACATGCATTCTTTTAAAATGCCACAGCACGAAAGTCTAGTGATTATCTCAAACACAGCTCGACGACATGCATGAATTATTCAGTGGTCGGAGCATATTCAGTGTCAACCGTTCAAACCTGATTGGTTATTCCGAACGCTACGTTACCCGTAACGAGAGAAAAAGGGATTAGTACAATGGTATGCGCCATTTTGGACCGGGATGCGAGCCACGTGCAATTTTACTGTCGCAACCGTTAGCCGCTGAGCCACCGCCTCCAAGTGGAATACAAATGTCAGTGGGTAGATGTTTTGAATGGATTTGCGGTTGGTAACTGGTGAATTATGACCTGTATGGTGAAATTTATGTTCATGTCCACTTAAGCTTCTTTTATATGTATAGTAGCGAACCTTTATGACGCTATGCAGATCGATCAACTCAAGACCTCGCTAACAGGCCACTGCATAAAATAATTCATCTAAGATATCGCATTAGCCGAATGATTGGGCGGCCGGAGTTTCGAGTCGTGAGACCCGAGTTCGACCCCGGGTGGCAGGCTCATACCAATGAGTTTTTCAAAAACATATGTACGAATTATCGTTGGCTTGGACATAAAGACGGCGACGGGCTCACCATCTGTCATGTTGTCCCGAAAATATCTTCGGTGGATGGCGGGTGGAAGGGACTTCATTGACTAGACTAGACCTTTGTCTACTCCTGTATTGGGAAATGCGTGAAGATATATTTTATCATAATATCGATATATTTTTGATTAGTAATCAAATAATTAAAAACGGCTAAACTCACGTCCTGCCTCGCACTGTGCCAGGCGGGACGCGAGCGCCAACTCATTCCACTCACCCTGATGAAAGACCTCCGATAGGTAACTAGTCGGTACCTACACCGATTATTATAACGTGAGTTTAGCCGTTTTTAATTATTTGATATCGAAAAATGTTGGAGTATCCGATACATTCTAGCTACCATCCTTGTCCACAATGTTAAATATAAGGCAATAACTGCGACATCCATTCAGCAGAGCTCTCTATGTTGTTTAGAAGTTGCCTAATATTCTACGCGTGTAACGTATGTAGATTTATTTCTTGGGTTACCGAGACACAAAAAACCATTTTCCTCATCACGCATAACTTGGTCCGCAATTTAAGCCAACGCTACAGTTATCAGCTTTCATCGTTCCGCGGTTCAGTTGCGACAATAAAAGCAATGACATTGCGCCTCTGCTGTAAACCGGAGTACATACTTAACAATTTCTTCGCGTCTTAAAAACATCACTAGTGTTATCTTTAAAAGTATGCAACCCTCGCTTCTGAACTTTCTGATTCGATTTTTAGGTTTTTTATAATATGCATGATGTAATGCCTAATGTTTTAGCCTTGCCTAGACTGCGCGTAGATAAATTCTGAACAAATTAACGTTACAGGCGTATTAATGTATTTATTTGGACAAATTCACACATACTATATACACTTGTCATACACTTTCAACTTTTGGCATTATACTTTAATTAAAATAGGGCGCATTTTCAGCAGATTGTTGGCAATAATAAATAGCATTAAAGAATAAAGTGGAGTAACAAGTGTAAAGTAATACAAACGTAATGAGTACAGTTCAGAATAATCGTGCAAAAATAGCGAGCCTATTCTCGAGTAGCTCAATTATTTAAACCGAACTAATATTAATATAACAACTACGTACGTAACGCCCAGTTAAAGTACGACAGGCCTCTCTTGTGAGGATAATTTACTATTACCGCCATGCTAGGCAAGCGGATCGGCGATCGCAATGAGACATACCACATCTTAAACCCTGCTGCCCATCACCGATCTACATAATTTTTGACTGGTATTTCTTAGAATAATTTTAATTTGATAGAAATTACTAACTTCCCGTCACACACAAAGGTCTCGTGTCATATGTAGCCAGCCTAAGTTTGACATTGTTAACAGTACATTCTACATTAGCCACGCATGAGTGGCCAGACACAAGAGAACCGACGACAGGTTACTTAGCAGTTAAGAGGCACCTGTAGTATTTATTTTAACATTGCACTCAATGACAGGTGATGTGACTCCATTACACTGTATAACAGAAATAATAAGGCGCCTGGGTTCGTCCGAAGCAAACATTTTAAAAAGTGGCTTGAAAATGATAACAAAATATCGAAGTAACAAAATATCGAAGTAACAAAATGGTACGTCACTTGGCTAGTGGTTGGGTGGTCGGAATTTCCAGTTAAAAGACCCGAGTTAGATCCCCAGGTGGTAAGCACGTACCAATGGGTTTTTTCAAAAAATTTATGTACGACTTATATCGTTGGCTTGGACATAAAGAGAGCGACGGGCTCTCCACCTGCCACGTTGTACCGATTATATCTTCGGCAGAAGGTGGAGTCTAAGTGACTTAATTGTCTAGACTAGACCTCTATCTACCCTGTATTGGGAAATGCGTGAAGATATATTTTATCATAATATCGATATATTTTGATTAGTAATCAAATAATTAAAAACAGCTAAACTCACGTCCTGCCTCGCACTGTGCCAGGCGGGACGCGAGCGCCAACTCATTCCACTCACCCTGATGAAAGACCTCCGATAGGTACACCTACACCGATTATTATAACGTGAGTTTAGCCGTTTTTAATTATTTGATATCGAAAAATGTTGGAGTATCCGATACATTCTAGCTACCATCCTTGTCCACAATGTTAAATATAAGGCAATAACTGCGACATCCATTCAGCAGAGCTCTCTATGTTGTTTAGAAGTTGCCTAATATTCTACGCGTGTAACGTATGTAGATTTATTTCTTGGGTTACCGAGACACAAAAAACCATTTTCCTCATCACGCATAACTTGGTCCGCAATTTAAGCCAACGCTACAGTTATCAGCTTTCATCGTTCCGCGGTTCAGTTGCGACAATAAAAGCAATGACATTGCGCCTCTGCTGTAAACCGGAGTACATACTTAACAATTTCTTCGCGTCTTAAAAACATCACTAGTGTTATCTTTAAAAGTATGCAACCCTCGCTTCTGAACTTTCTGATTCGATTTTTAGGTTTTTATAATATGCATGATGTAATGCCTAATGTTTTAGCCTTGCCTAGACTGCGCGTAGATAAATTCTGAACAAATTAACGTTACAGGCGTATTAATGTATTTATTTGGACAAATTCACACATACTATATACACTTGTCATACACTTTCAACTTTTGGCATTATACTTTAATTAAAATAGGGCGCATTTTCAGCAGATTGTTGGCAATAATAAATAGCATTAAAGAATAAAGTGGAGTAACAAGTGTAAAGTAATACAAACGTAATGAGTACAGTTCAGAATAATCGTGCAAAAATAGCGAGCCTATTCTCGAGTAGCTCAATTATTTAAACCGAACTAATATTAATATAACAACTACGTACGTAACGCCCAGTTAAAGTACGACAGGCCTCTCTTGTGAGGATAATTTACTATTACCGCCATGCTAGGCAAGCGGATCGGCGATCGCAATGAGACATACCACATCTTTAACCCTGCTGCCCATCACTAAATTACTAACTTCCCGTCACACACAAAGGTCTCGTGTCATATGTAGCCAGCCTAAGTTTGACATTGTTAACAGTACATTCTACATTAGCCACGCATGAGTGGCCAGACACAAGAGAACCGACGACAGGTTACTTAGCAGTTAAGAGGCACCTGTAGTATTTATTTTAACATTGCACTCAATGACAGGTGATGTGACTCCATTACACTGTATAACAGAAATAATAAGGCGCCTGGGTTCGTCCGAAGCAAACATTTTAAAAAGTGGCTTGAAAATTATAACAAAATATCGAAGTAACAAAATGGTACGTCACGATAGCCAAGTGGTTGGGTGGTCGGAATTTCCAGTTAAAAGACCCGAGTTAGATCCCCAGGTGGTAGGCACGTACCAATGGGTTTTTTCAAAAAATTTATGTACGACTTATATCGTTGGCTTGGACATAAAGAGAGCGACGGGCTCTCCACCTGCCACGTTGTACCGATTATATCTTCGGCAGAAGGTGGAGTCTAAGTGACTTAATTGTCTAGACTAGACCTCTATCTACCCCTGTATTGGGAATTGCGATTTTTTTTAAATAAAAAAGATAGTACTTATTTAAAATATACATACCTAACGCACTTATATTTATACATATCTAATGGATAATACCGAACCAACATATGGAATATATTTAATTAAAATAAATTAAAAAAGAATTAAATTAAAACTTAAGAAATGGCTAATTGGGTTTCTGCAGATGTTATGCAGCATTTGTAAAGTTACATACAAATTTAACGATTATTAAGCTTGATAATGGACAAGATGAATGCTGGAACAGAATGGAAAATGCTGTAATAGTATTTTATTGTGTAATAAAGGCAAAGTGTAATTACAGAAGGCGTTGAAGAAATGTTTTATAACACCGGTTGTAAAGGTTGCCAGATACATTATTATGAACATAAAATTTATAGCTCATGGTTTAGTACTTAAGTATATAAGAATATTATAGCTAATCGGCTTGCCAACATACGTAAACATGTATTTATTACAATGAGAAACTAAACAATCAATTAATCCTATTCCTTATTTACTTACAAAAGTAAAAGTCATGAATCGTCTGGAGAAAACGAGAGTAAACCCAAAGAAGCGTAACGAAGTGATGTTCGCGAGCTGTTATTATATTACTGATGCACTTTTGCGTATCGCTTTACTGACTCGTGCATAATTTGCTTGCTTAGTTTGCAAAATGATTTACACTTTCATATGAAGTCTTACATATATTTCATAAGCTTACATAATATGTCACGTTTGAGATGTAAATAGAATTAAAGATCTTACGATATCATATACGAGTTAATACAATATGCCAATGCTGTCGGGAATCTAGATTTAGTTATCGCTTTCAACAGAAATAATATGTTATAAAATGTCGCTGACTTTGTGTTTAATCTGCTTATTTTATTTATTTAGCTACAACAGCTGTATATCCATAAATAATTATAAAAGAGGTATTATAAAAAAGAATTTATACTATGAATAAAACACTATTCCAGAAAAATATAATTGTGTCCATAGTTATTGATCTGGTAAATTCTTAAGTTTAGCTACTTTTGTTGGTTTAGGTTTACGTGATGATGTTTGATGATGATATTGAGTTGAGTCTATCTTATTTTATTTGACTGTTGATTGTCTAAAGAGAAAGAAGTATGCAAGCCAATTACAAATCCAGGCGAAGTTAGGAAAAACTCATTGATGCCGGTTCTCGGCATTGACCTAACTTCTTCTGATATAACCTTGAGTTAGCCTAATGATGGCTATCGAGCTGTAACACGACAACTAAATAGTCATTGATGCCGGTTAGGAAAAACTCATTGATGCCGGTTCTCGGCATTGACCTAACTATTCTGATATAACCTTGAGTTAGCCTAATGATGGCTGTCGAGCTGTAACGACAACTAAATAGTCATTGATGCCGGTTAGGAAAAACTCATTGATGCCGGTTCTCGGCATTGACCTAACTTCTTCTGATATAACCTTGAGTTAGCCTAATGATGGCTATCGAGCTGTAACACGACAACTAAATAGTCATTGATGCCGGTTAGGAAAAACTCATTGATGCCGGTTCTCGGCATTGACCTAACTTCTTCTGATATAACCTTGAGTTAGCCTAATGATGGCTGTCGAGCTGTAACACGACAACTAAATAGTCATTGATGCCGGTTAGGAAAAACTCATTGATGCCGGTTCTCGGCATTGACCTAACTTCTTCTGATATAACCTTGAGTTAGCCTAATGATGGCTGTCGAGCTGTAACACGACAACTAAATGATCATTGATGCCGGTTAGGAAAAACTCATTGATGCCGGTTCTCGGCATTGACCTAACTTCTTCTGATATAACCTTGAGTTAGCTAATGATGGCTGTCGAGCTGTAACGACAACTAAATAGTCATTGATGCCGGTTAAGAAAAACTCATTGATGCCGGTTCTCGGCATTGACCTAACTTCTTCTGATATAACCTTGGGTTAGCCTAATGATGGCTGTCGAGCTGTAACACGACAACTAAATGATCATTGATGCCGGTTAGGAAAAACTCATTGATGCCGGTTCTCGGCATTGACCTAACTTCTTCTGATATAACCTTGAGTTAGCTAATGATGGCTGTCGAGCTGTAACGACAACTAAATAGTCATTGATGCCGGTTAGGAAAAACTCATTGATGCCGGTTCTCGGCATTGACCTAACTTCTTCTGATATAACCTTGAGTTAGCCTAATGATGGCTGTCGAGCTGTAACGACAACTAAATAGTCATTGATGCCGGTTAGGAAAAACTCATTGATGCCGGTTCTCGGCATTGACCTAACTTCTTCTGATATAACCTTGAGTTAGCTAATGATGGCTGTCGAGCTGTAACACGACAACTAAATAGTCATTGATGCCGGTTAGGAAAAACTCATTGATGCCGGTTAGGAAAAACTCATTGATGCCGGTTCTCGGCATTGACCTAACTTCTTCTGATATAACCTTGAGTTAGCCTAATGATGGCTGTCGAGCTGTAACGACAACTAAATGATCATTGATGCCGGTTCTCGGCATTGACCTAACTTCTTCTGATATAACCTTGAGTTAGCCTAATGATGGCTGTCGAGCTGTAACGACAACTAAATAGTCATTGATGCCGGTTAGGAAAAACTCATTGATGCCGGTTAGGAAAAACTCATTGATGCCGGTTCTCGGCATTGACCTAACTTCTTCTGATATAACCTTGAGTTAGCCTAATGATGGCTGTCGAGCTGTAACACGACAACTAAATAGTCATTGATGCCGGTTAGGAAAAACTCATTGATGCCGGTTCTCGGCATTGACCTAACTTCTTCTGATATAACCTTGAGTTAGCCTAATGATGGCTGTCGAGCTGTAACGACAACTAAATAGTCATTGATGCCGGTTCTCGGCATTGACCTAACTTCTTCTGATATAACCTTGAGTTAGCCTAATGATGGCTGTCGAGCTGTAACGACAACTAAATAGTCATTGATGCCGGTTAGGAAAAACTCATTGATGCCGGTTAGGAAAAACTCATTGATGCCGGTTAGGAAAAACTCATTGATGCCGGTTCTCGGCATTGACCTAACTTCTTCTGATATAACCTTGAGTTAGCCTAATGATGGCTGTCGAGCTGTAACGACAACTAAATAGTCATTGATGCCGGTTCTCGGCATTGACCTAACTTCTTCTGATATAACCTTGAGTTAGCCTAATGATGGCTGTCGAGCTGTAACACGACAACTAAATAGTCATTGATGCCGGTTAGGAAAAACTCATTGATGCCGGTTCTCGGCATTGACCTAACTTCTTCTGATATAACCTTGAGTTAGCCTAATGATGGCTGTCGAGCTGTAACGACAACTAAATAGTCATTGATGCCGGTTAGGAAAAACTCATTGATGCCGGTTCTCGGCATTGACCTAACTTCTTCTGATATAACCTTGAGTTAGCCTAATGATGGCTGTCGAGCTGTAACACGACAACTAAATAGTCATTGATGCCGGTTAGGAAAAACTCATTGATGCCGGTTAGGAAAAACTCATTGATGCCGGTTCTCGGCATTGACCTAACTTCTTCTGATATAACCTTGAGTTAGCCTAATGATGGCTGTCGAGCTGTAACGACAACTAAATGATCATTGATGCCGGTTAGGAAAAACTCATTGATGCCGGTTCTCGGCATTGACCTAACTTCTTCTGATATAACCTTGAGTTAGCCTAATGATGGCTGTCGAGCTGTAACGACAACTAAATAGTCATTGATGCCGGTTCTCGGCATTGACCTAACTTCTTCTGATATAACCTTGAGTTAGCCTAATGATGGCTGTCGAGCTGTAACACGACAACTAAATAGTCATTGATGCCGGTTCTCGGCATTGACCTAACTTCTTCTGATATAACCTTGAGTTAGCCTAATGATGGCTGTCGAGCTGTAACGACAACTAAATGATCATTGATGCCGGTTAGGAAAAACTCATTGATGCCGGTTAGGAAAAACTCATTGATGCCGGTTAGGAAAAACTCATTGATGCCGGTTAGGAAAAACTCATTGATGCCGGTTCTCGGCATTGACCTAACTTCTTCTGATATAACCTTGAGTTAGCCTAATGATGGCTGTCGAGCTGTAACACGACAACTAAATAGTCATTGATGCCGGTTAGGAAAAACTCATTGATGCCGGTTAGGAAAAACTCATTGATGCCGGTTAGGAAAAACTCATTGATGCCGGTTAGGAAAAACTCATTGATGCCGGTTAGGAAAAACTCATTGATGCCGGTTAGGAAAAACTCATTGATGCCGGTTAGGAAAAACTCATTGATGCCGGTTAGGAAAAACTCATTGATGCCGGTTAGGAAAAACTCATTGATGCCGGTTAGGAAAAACTCATTGATGCCGGTTAGGAAAAACTCATTGATGCCGGTTCTCGGCATTGACCTAACTTTCGAAGACCATGTGAGCAAATTGCTCAAAGAGGGGAGGGTCAAGAGTACTCGGATACCTCGACGTGCATGTATGAAGAAGATGATGAATCTGAAAGAAGCAAAAGAAGTATGTAGGGATCGTGACACTTGGCGATCTGTTCTCTCTGGCTACCCCGTCAGGAATTGTGCGTGAAGATAAGTAAGTAAGGGAATCTAACCCGGGCTCTTAGAGCTATCAACTCCACGAAAATTGGTGTTTACGACACTCGTCCACAGCGTTTAGTTACAATAAACCAAATTATGAATAAAATACTTTTACTGCATAACTTCCGCACGTACTACAGTATGCCAGGCGCGTTAATAACCGATCAGATCGGGCTAAACCCACGGTCTCAGCATTCCCCATTCAAGGAAAAGAATTGTTTACTTAAAGGCCTCCCGTTCCTGAGGTTTGTGCGTGTGATAACACGACTGTTTAAACAGTACGGTACGGTACAGACAGTAGGCTACTGCATACACCTTATTTTAATAATACTAATATTAATGATTACGATATTAATTGCTAATTAAGGTTTAATAAACAGAAACCGTTAACAAAGCACGACATCCGAAACCGTTAGTATTTGGCTTCCTGATACCTCGCAGCTGGCGCGCGCGTGTTTAAACAATAAACAACACAAAGCTTTTCACCACTTTGTAGACCACACAGAAAACATTGTTGTGAATTAATAAAAAAAACATATTCTGTTAACAAAACAGTTAATTAATAAAATGACGATTCGGTTTATGTGGTCAAAATTCGCATTAAAACCTTTAAAATATTTATTAAATAGTTAAAAACGTCTAAACTCACGTTACAATGATCGTTGTAGGTACCGACTAGTTTCGGAGCTATCGGAGGACCTTCATCAGTGGAATGAGTTCGCGCTCGCGTCCCGCCTCGCCATAATGCGAGGCGGGACTCGAAACTGGACGGTACCAACACCGATTATTATAACGTGAGTTTAGCCGTTTTTAACTATTTGATAAATAATGTCACACGAAAGTTTTAATAATTTAAAATATTTATCATATATTCAATTTGTCAAAATATACCTGGTCACAAAGGCGCCATGGCAAAAGCGATAAGCTCACCTGTCACCTTGCCCCAAATAGACTTCCGGTGAAAGGTGGGTCGGGGTATTGGGAATGGCGTGGAATCGCGTTTTGTTTAGTTTTAAATGTTTTTTTCACGTTTCATAGCTTTTTTTTATAGAAAAGAGAGGCAAACGAGCAGATGGCTCAGGTGATGGTGAGTGATTACCGCAGCCCATGAACACCCGCAATACCATGCATGCACCACAAGAGGCATGCTCCGAAAGGAGCAATTTGGATTCCGCAGCGGCCACTCCACCACGGCGCAGCTGACCAGAGTGCTACACTACCTAGTGGCCGAAACCCAACGCGGCCGCTCTTGTCTGGGGGTCTTTCTCGACATAGAGAAGGCCTTCGACCGGGTGTAGCACACGGGTCTTATCTACAAGCTGATTGAGAACACCAAGACGCCGCCAGCGCTCATACGACTAGTGGCGTCATTTCTGGAGGGACGGAGCTTCTGTGTGAGCAGCACTGGCGACTCGGCAGCACGTAGAATAGATGCAGGAGTGTCACAAGGCAGCTGTCTCTCTCCGCACCTGTACGCAGTTTACACCAACGATATCCCCACACTTGAAGGTCGCGTCCAAGAATGGGAACAAGATGTTATGCTCGCCCTCTACGCAGACGCGTATTTTACGTCGTCCTGTCGAGCAGACAATGCAGCCAGGAGGATGCAGTGACTGCTGAACCCGCTGCCTGAATGGCTAGATAAATGGCGCATGTCCGTGAAAGTTGGCAAGACATGCGCTATTATTGTCAACAGACAGAGACGTGCACCACCACCACTCAAGCTCCGAGGCCAGGATGTAGAGTGGAAGAGAACTATCACCTACCTTGGATGCCAGATTGACCGCTCTCTACGTATGACCCCTCAGGTCGCATACGTTATACAGTCCTCCGTCCGGTTCTGGCATCCAAACTACCAACGAAGACCAAGGTAGGGATCTACGAGACCTACATCCGCTCGCGAATCACGTATTCAGCACCAGCGTGGTACGCGTTCACATCTCCCGCACAGCGGAAAAGATTGCAGGTTCAGCAAAATATTTCCCTTAGGGTGATTGTGGAAGCTGGTCGATACGTCCGGAACGACATCATCGCCAGGGATCTCAAAATTGAATTCCTCGATGAGTTTGTGGTCCATTTGGCGCGGAAAATGTACGACCGAGCTGATAATGGACCACATGAACACCTGTGCGACCTGGCGTCCTTATCGGACCGCCTGCCGCAACACGCTCGACCACCAGAGCGTCGACCTCTCCCAAGGGAATTGTTGCAGCCACCACCTCACCTCGTTGAGGGGGAGGACGGGGATGAGTGAAAGACCCGACGTAAGGCGTAAAATACGCAACACTTCTACAATACAACGCAGAAAGCAGTACCCAGGACCGGGGGAGCAGCAGCCCCCTAAGAAGACGTCCGGGTAATGAGGTACGCCTCGAGGCCCGTTACCTTCAAAAGAAAAAGAATCTACTCACCCACCAGATGCATAACAGATGCGTTGCCGGCCTTAGAGTGCCCCAGATTGGGGGAGGGGGGTGTATGGGCCTCCGGTTACCTGCACTCACCAGACAAAACGCAGAAGTTTCTTAGAATTCTACTTCACGCCGGTATTCTGTCAGTTCGTGGTACTTCCCCGGTCGAACCGGCCCATTCATGCCACAACAAAAGCTGATGCATGGCTCTACCACTGTTAACAGAATATTATAATTAGCTTAGGCTATCGTAAACTTTATTAATTTTCGATCCGTTTTGCGTAGAATGACGCCATTGTGTATTAAAATTGCCCATATTTAATTTTCGATTTTTGAGCCTAGGCATTTAAGCCTTCGAAGCTACTTTTCAAATTTTTAGATTAAAAAAATCATTGCCATGGTGAATAGTACGAGCACACTACAGCGGAGATTGATCTAGTGACTCATCCAGATTCCATTGAGTTTATTTCAAGCCTAACAAATCTTTAAAAATAATGCCGAAGTATCTCAGAAATAAAGTACAGAATTAAGATCGTATTACTACATATACAATGTTCTATTTTTAGACGTGATTACATTCTTATTATAGCAATCCGATTAAGCGGAGGATTTTGGACCCCTGACATTGTAGATTTGTGGCTTCCTTCGCGCCTACAGTTTTCACACCAGACATTTCAAAATAATCAGCTTAAAAATAGACAAAAAAAGAAAAAAATGTTAAAGAGATTACATGAGAATGTGAGTAGAATTTTGTTAACGAAAAGGTGTAAGTTTTCGTGATCTTGTTTATACTGTGTTATATACATTGTATTAATATTATATTTTGATAAGTATTGGCTGTACACAACATGGATATTAAAAACGACCGAATATTTAATATGGTAGTAAAGATTATCATTGCGATTTGCATTCATATGACAGAAATAGATACTACTACCACAAATTTTGCCACATGTAAAAGTTGATCGAAGTCATTGGTTTTTCCTGTAAAGAGCCACGCACGGAAAGCGGATTGCCGACCGACATACTTCACACCTTAGACGCTACAGACTAATAGTGGTCTATTTATTATTTTTATTATTTTGATCTGGTAGTTTCAGATGATTATTCCAACGACTTTCGGTAGTCATAAGTTTTCTCAACGATTCTCCCTCTCGTGAGCATCTCTTTCTACACTCACGGCAAGAAACAACGCACAATCTATATACAGTGTCAGTCTATTAAATAGTGTGGAATAATAGGAAAAACATCCTGTCAAAAATCAATCCTGATAAGTATCTTGATATTTTATGCTTGGAACACTAGTTACTAGACTCCATATAGTACGTAACTCGTTCATCGGCGGCGTGTATTTCTATAGAAGTACTGCCTTTATTTCACGGTGTAAGAGACTGTGGCGCTACCGAAGCCAAACAAGCTTATACGTGCAACAGCATAATCAAAAAAGAAATAACAAAAGGATATCTATGTAAAAAAAACTCGATTAAAAATAACGGCCTCACCTAGTCCAATAAATTACTGCAGGTGCTCATAAACCGCACCCGGTAACATCACAATGTGCTCGATTTAACTACTAACTATCGATAATAGTGAGGGGGGCGGGAACTTTGCAAACTATAGCACAATAGAGTATTCCGGCTTGTACGGAAAGGGACAGGACGAGACTAGGTGGAGTACGAAGTAGACTTAAGTTTTATAGAACTGTTTCAATCAAATATAACATACATTATAAAAACATTTTAGTGTATGTATTTGCACATTTGACCATATGAGGATATTGCTCGGAGAGAGCAGGGTACACTTAACATGAATTAAGAAAACGATGAATCTGAAAGAAGGAAAGACGTATATAAGGATCGTGACATTTAGTATTTTCTCAAAAACTTTAACCACCATATCTTAATTGCCAGGCTTGGCGAGCAACCATAGTTTGTCAATTTTTGAAAGAGCTATGACTTTGAATAGGCCGTAAAGAAGAAATATCATACACAAATCTTCAAAAATGTACGTACAGGTCTCTATGATTCATGCCTTTTCGGGCATCCTTCGCCGTAACGGCTCGAGCATCTTTATTCATGTAAGCGCGAGGTGTTATGACATTTTTTTATACAAGGGTAGTGATAAATTGTTTACGAGAATTTTGTTTTAGTTTAAGTTGTAATTTTATAAGTAACTAAAGCATTAGTTACTTATAAGTTGCGTTTAATACTAACTCATTGTCCCAATACTGGAGTAGATATTGAGTCCTTTTTACCCACCTTTCACCGAAGACTATTAGAACAGTCGCAGATTGGTGACGATAGACATTGCTACGAGATATAATAAGGTTCTTTTGGATTACAGGGTTCAAAGAACCCTGTAATCCAAAAGAATCAGAAATTCAAAATTAAACCAATTACCTATATTATTAAATACGTGCGTATTTTGTCGACTTATAATATAATAAACCATCGTGTGTACCTTTAGAATATAATAAATAAATAAATATCTTCACGCAATTCCCAATACAGGGGTAGACAGAGGTCTAGTTTAGACAATTAAGTACCTTTGACCCACCATCCACCGAAGATATTTTCGGGACAATGTGACAGGTGGTGAGCCCGTTGCCGTCCTTATGTCTAAACCAACGATATAATTCGTACATTAGTTTTTAAAAAACCCATTGGTACGAGCCTGCCAACTGGGGATCGAACTCGGGTCTCTTGACTAGAAAATTCCGACCACCTTACCACTCGGCTATCGTGACTTTTTAACTGTGTACCTTTAGCATGATTATAATTTTATCGGAATCCGTTCGACCTTAATTTTCTAAATTTAAAACATCCAGAAAGACAGAAAAAGTAACTTTTATTTTATATTAATATAGATTTATCACGTGCTCTGCGGTAAAGGAAAACAGCGTGAAGGAAAGTAAGAAATAATAAAAAAATATTAAATATTCTAAAAGTCCGCCAATGCACAATGGAGAATGGTAATAGACGCTTCCTTACTCTAATCTCCCTCAGACAATATTGTAAAGAATATATTTGACCGACATTGAGCAATTACACATTTTTCTTTGGTATAGATTAGACGAAAATTTCATGGCGAACAACTTGGTACATTACAGCCCTAACTATTTGTAGTGTTATGTTAATTCGGTAGTTTGCCGCAAGGTCTACGGCATACACGTAGCCTCGTTTCGAATTCAGTGACACGGTTACATAGCGCTTCTATCTTGTGACTCGCTGATAACAATAATAATTTAAATATTACGATGAGATTATGCGTTTGTGAACGGAGCGTGAAGAGAACTTGTTTCTCTCCGTGTTCTATTTTAAATTACTCACATACACACACAGTGAACACACCTTGAATGTAGTATTGTTTCATTATGACATGAGTAAATTTTTGAGTATGTATATAAGCTAACTACACAGTAAATACAGGATTGCATATGTAGCGGACGATGTGATACAGGAAAAGTGTATCTAGCCGCCAGGTCGGGTGATCGTGACCTGATGAGGACGTCACCTCCGCTATAGGTGATCGTATATATGCGTGTAATAGTGTTAACTTCGATAGCGAGATGTAGGATTTCGATATGAATCCGCCACTAGCGAGATTTTTATGAGTAGACATAGATGTCGCCACACATATATATATACATACATAGGAGCAACATCCAGTACGTTGCTCTGACCCTATAGTAAGTAGCTATAGCACTTGTGTTATAGAATCGGCAACAACGAAGGTACCACAAACACTCAGATCCGAGACAAAGTAGAAAAGTGGTTTCATGACCTTAGAGCAGGCGAAACAAAGAATACCGGTGTATATGCCACTTGTCCATGGAGATCGTCTAATGAGTAAATGTATTAAAGTGGTAAAGGTGATGGTAAAGAGCCAGTCGGCAGTTACTAACCTTGCTACTTTTTCTACATTGCCTAGGGTAGGTGTTTGTGATACCTTCGTTAATTCTGATTTCATATCACAAGTATTTTAATAACGTTGGGATTGGATCAAAGTATGTGATGTTAGTCCAATCTATATATCCACGTAGTATCAGGATTTGCAATACACAAGAAAACCGCCGCCCTACTTATTGTCGTAACAAAACTAGTTTTAATATTTGCTTAATTTAGCACGGCCGGGTATAGAAGTTGACATAACGAGTTTGTCAAATTATCTTGTTACACGAACACACAGTTTGGCGTCGAATTTATTAGAGCAAAACACGAATACTTTCTGAAGGAATTCCGTTCATTATTGTCCTTGCTTAGTAAATCAGAACACGAATGTATATCCCAATCCTAACTGATATCTTAAATGCGAAAGTAAGTTGAAAGTAATAAAATACCTTCTAAGGCTATATACCCTTACAGGGTAGAAGGTATTTTATTTCACATATTGTCACTGAAGTCCATAAAAAATACACACATTTATAGGGACAACATAGCATACATTGCTCTGATCCCAAAGTAATTAGCTAAAGCACGCATGTTATAGGATCAAAAAAGCGGAAGCACCACAAACACCCTGATCTGATGTAAAGTACCAAAAGTAATTCTACTTTGATTCGTTTGGGCATCGCACCCGTGACTTTAGAGATGGCGACACCTTGAAAACCGGCACTCATCCACGGATAATTTGTAAAGGTTGTATGTTCGTTTTGTTTTTGAGTGGATTACTCATTCATCAATCGGTTCAATGTATTCGAATGACATTTGGCACATGTGATAAATAGTTTAGCCAATTTAGACCCGAAAAATTAAAGGCACACGGAATCTCGATACAAAACGCGGACAGAGTCGAAGGCCATTTTTCGTAGGATGCACAACCCATACCCTTGCGACGAACAGTGAGCAAGGTTAAAATCGATTAGAATATAAAAATAAACCTTGACGTACTACTGCAGTGTGGTTCCCCTTAACTGCAATGCAGCTTGCTAATAACAAATGAAATATGTAGCTGATACGCTAAATAACTTACTTAACTAGATAAACGACAATAAATCACAGTTATGTCGGAACTGAGAACATTAAAGATAATGATATTTATTCGTAAGTATACATTGAATTTCTAGATGCGCAGTTATTTTAGCAGATACTAAATATCATATTTTATTTTATTTTAAGATAAACTACATAATAAGTATAGAACAAACTAACTGCATGTAGGGTCACGCAAAATTTAAATTAATTTGTTTCATCAAAAAATAACAAAATTAGTTAAGAACGTAAATTTAGATTAACTTTAAACCAAGAAACTTTGATAAGATTGGGATATAGATAAGGCGACAAATTAGTACAGTACTTTCAATGTACAGTTCAATGCAATGAATAGTGGATTCGAATTTCTCATCCATCGTCTGGGTTGGTTATGCAATTCTCCCGTACAAGATAAGAGTTATTGGTAAAAGTTTTTATAACAAGTTAGAAATTTACGGTAAATTACGTTTTACACTACATTTATTTCTCTTTCATACATTTCGGACTAGCTTCTTAAAAATAATAGAAACCTAGACTACACATCACTAAATGCACTCATAATCAAAAATCATATATTTTCACACAGGGTTCAGTGGAAAATGAAGATAATGAAAGATAAATTAAAGAAGATCTAATATGTCCCAGGCGTGGAATACGGTTTAATCCTTTCAACCTGCTCTCACTAGATCTTTTTTGGGAAAACATGACTGTTAAGTTTCGAGTTTCCTGATTCGAATTTGAGACCTTGTAACTACTTGGCTTATCCAGCATGTTCACGTGGCTAATAAGCCCATCCATAAATAAATAAAGCCTAAATAAATAAAGAATTTAAAAGAAAAAGTTAAAAACAATTTCAATGATCGTAGATAGCAGTTGTGAAAAACTCCATACATACTCGTTCATACATAGAAATCAACATACTCGTACATACATACAAAGAGTCCCCCGTACGGTATAGGCCAACATTATTGGTAAGCCAGTATCGCCAATCCGATCGCATAAGCTCCTCGCACTTTTGACGCCTCTGCCTGTCATTTCCTTTCCCTATCTTCACGCACTATCCCTGACGGGGTGGCCAGAGAGAACAGATCGCCAAGTGTCATTTATTTGGTTAAATATCTGCCCAGCAGCTTAATTTAGATGAGATTAAGAAGATTAGATAGATATTAAACGCTTTTCCTAGTCAGCTATTACGACAGCCGCAAGAGGAAAGGGATGGCATGTACTTTTAAGGATCATAAGTCATACTATAAATCAAAAGTTTAAATTTCTCAGTTACTAGAAGGCATATATCGGATCATCCAAGTTTCAGTTTCGATGCACCTCCGCTAATCCATTGGATTCAAAACACGTTTCTTCTAGTGATTGAGCGTATGCTCGTTATCAAGCAATCTAAACTTTGTAATCTTGAGGTTAATGGCCGTTGGGGGCCTGGCTAGTGTCCGGTCAGGGTCCCGACTTGACATTGCGCGCACCATTTACGTAATAGTAATCAATGATAGGTTTATTGATTTCAATGTATGGCTGTCTGAAAAAAGGATTCTTATGTTTTATGTATTTTGCTGTTTATTTGTTTTAAATACTTATTTCGCTATTACATATTATGAATCATTACATATTATCAATTGTTTTTTTTTACGAACACGAATACATAGATTTTACTTTCACTTTTTATGTTTTTGTTTCACAAAACTTACCGTCTGCCTGTTCTGCAAGTAAAATTATGCCGATGAAAAAAGTAGCCTATGACCTTCTCTTCTTTGAGGCTTCTGAATTAATTTGGTTAAATCTGTATAAATCAAAATGAATTCCAAATATATCACTAATCGCAAAACTCGAGAACGGCTGAACCGATTCGGGATTTTTTTTATTATAAGTATTAATTTTATCTATTAGAAACAAATTATCTTTATCTTTCATCTTTATGTTTATCATTATAATTCAAGGAAGGTTCCAAAAAGAAAAATTGGTTAAATTGCCATGAAATATTTAAGCCATTAATTCCAGCATTTAAATTAGATATCGATTTTAAGTACTGCAAAATTCCGAAACGACTCGACTGATTTAGCCAAAATTTTCACGGGCCGACAGCTAATATTAAAAGAAGTAATTTTATTTCAGAATAGTGATTACAGTTCCGCGTTAACTGTGTCAAACCCTAGACAAAGGCGCTGTAGAAAACTAGTATCTAATAAACAAGATTATGAAGAAAAAAGGGAATCACATTAAAATTTTATTACAATTTATTGAGTATTCTCATTTTTTATAAGTCCTACTGTAATTTAAAAAAAGACATATCTTACAAGAGTCTTGGATTATAGGCATCTGGATGTACTGAGACTGGATGTACTGGAGAAGCCCACGTTCTGGCTTTAAGATGCCGTAAACTAAATCTAGTTAGATTTTCGTCATACAGGTACATATACAATATCCCTTGAACTCATCCTCTGAACGCACATCCAACACAGTTCGAGAAGGTTCCTTGAGATTTCTTAAGCAGCACTACATTTGAAGAATAAACATTGGACGAAGCTTACTGATGCCGCCAAGTAAAAACAAAAGGTCGTACCGATACAGCCTCAGAGACAAGAGCAGTTTTCAGTCCATGACAATTTTCTATTTACATTCAGTTTGATATGACCGTTTTACGACTAATGTCGACTGGTCGCGATTGGATTTATCTGCATCCACGCACGAGAAACAATCTGTTGTTTATTCAATTATAAATTTAATCTCCAATCATCCTTGTACAACAATGTTAGTATTATTAATTAATGTTTATAAATAGCACTCGCAACAAACTTAATTGTTTCATATTGTCCATAAATAATACATTTTCATTTTAATTAAAATCTTAGGTACTCTGACGATGTATGCTTTAGTTTTAGTTTAGTTTAGTTTTAAAAAATAGAAACCTGTCACAAAAGTGACCCTATACGAAAAAGGAATACATATATATATATATATATATATATATATATATATATATATATATATATATATATATATATATATATATATATATATATATATATATATATATATATATATATATATATATATATATATATATATATATATATATATATATATATATATATATATATATATATATATATATATATATATATATATATATATATATATATATATATATATATATATATATATATATATATATATATATATATATATATATATATATATATATATATATATATATATATATATATATATATATATATATATATATATATATATATATATATATATATATATATATATATATATATATATATATATATATATATATATATATATATATATATATATATATATATATATATATATATATATATATATATATATATATATATATATATATATATATATATATATATATATATATATATATATATATATATATATATATATATATATATATATATATATATATATATATATATATATATATATATATATATATATATATATATATATATATATATATATATATATATATATATATATATATATATATATATATATATATATATATATATATATATATATATATATATATATATATATATATATATATATATATATATATATATATATATATATATATATATATATATATATATATATATATATATATATATATATATATATATATATATATATATATATATATATATATATATATATATATATATATATATATATATATATATATATATATATATATATATATATATATATATATATATATATATATATATATATATATATATATATATATATATATATATATATATATATATATATATATATATATATATATATATATATATATATATATATATATATATATATATATATATATATATATATATATATATATATATATATATATATATATATATATATATATATATATATATATATATATATATATATATATATATATATATATATATATATATATATATATATATATATATATATATATATATATATATATATATATATATATATATATATATATATATATATATATATATATATATATATATATATATATATATATATATATATATATATATATATATATATATATATATATATATATATATATATATATATATATATATATATATATATATATATATATATATATATATATATATATATATATATATATATATATATATATATATATATATATATATATATATATATATATATATATATATATATATATATATATATATATATATATATATATATATATATATATATATATATATATATATATATATATATATATATATATATATATATATATATATATATATATATATATATATATATATATATATATATATATATATATATATATATATATATATATATATATATATATATATATATATATATATATATATATATATATATATATATATATATATATATATATATATATATATATATATATATATATATATATATATATATATATATATATATATATATATATATATATATATATATATATATATATATATATATATATATATATATATATATATATATATCAATTGTTTTTTTACGAACACGAATACATAGATTTTACTTTCACTTTTTATGTTTTTGTTTCACAAAACTTACCGTCTGCCTGTTCTGCAAGTAAAATTATGCCGATGAAAAAAGTAGCCTATGACCTTCTCTTCTTTGAGGCTTCTGAATTAATTTGGTTAAATCTGTATAAATCAAAATGAATTCCAAATATATCACTAATAGCAAAACTCGAGAACAGCTGAACCGATTCAGGATTTTTTTTATTATAAGTATTAATTTTATCTATTAGAAACAAATTATCTTTATCTTTCATCTTTATGTTTATCATTATAATTCAAGGAAGGTTCCAAAAAGAAAAATTGGTTAAATTGCCATGAAATATTTAAGCCTTTTTGCCAATTCTGGCTGTTCGAACTGCCAATTCCAGCATTTAAATTAGATATCGATTTTAAGTACTGCAAAATTCGAAACGACTCGACTGATTTAGACAAAATTTTCACGGGCCGACAGCTAATATTAAAAGCTAATATTTTATTTCAGAATAGTGATTACAGTTCCGCGTTAACTGTGTCAAACCCTGAACAAAGGCGCTGTAGAAAACTAGTATCTAATAAACAAGATTATGAAGAAAAAGGGAATCACATTAAAATTTTATTACAATTTATTGAGTATTCTCATTTTTTATAAGTCCTACTGTAATTTAAAAAAAGACATATCTTACAAGAGTCTTGGATTATAGGCATCTGGATGTACTATTTTGCGATCGCCAAATCCAAGCATGGCGATTACGTTAAATTCCCCTTATAGGAGAAGCCCACGTTCTGGCTTTAAGATGCCGTAAACTAAATCTAGTTAGATTTTCGTCATACAGGTACATATACAATATCCCTTGAACTCATCCTCTGAACGCACATCCAACACAGTTCGAGAAGGTTCCTTGAGATTTCTTAAGCAGCACTACATTTGAAGAATAAACATTGGACGAAGCTTACTGATGCCGCCAAGTAAAAACAAAAGGTCGTACCGATACAGCCTCAGAGACAAGAGCAGTTTTCAGTCCATGACAATTTTCTATTTACATTCAGTTTGATATGACCGTTTTACGACTAATGTCGACTGGTCGCGATTGGATTTATCTGCATCCACGCACGAGAAACAATCTGTTGTTTATTCAATTATAAATTTAATCTCCAATCATCCTTGTACAACAATGTTAGTATTATTAATTAATGTTTATAAATAGCACTCGCAACAAACTTAATTGTTTCATATTGTCCATAAATAATACATTTTCATTTTAATTAAAATCTTAGGTACTCTGACGATGTATGCTTTAGTTTTAGTTTAGTTTAGTTTTAAAAAATAGAAACCTGTCACAAAAGTGACCCTATACGAAAAAGGAATACATATATAGATACTAATACTGTAAACTTCAAAGTACGTAAGTCCGTAAATAGCATTTTAACAAACAGATACTTTATTTGGATCACATAATACTTTGTTGGCATTAAATTCTAAAAAAAAAATTTTAGAAAATACGGGTTGCTGATAATTTATTTATTTATCTTCACGCACAGTTCTGACAGAGTAGCCAGAGAAAACATATCGCCAAGTGTCACGATCCTTACATACCTGTTTCGCTTCTTTCAGATTCATCATTTCATTCATACACGCACGTCTGCGTATCCGAGTTCTCTTGACCTTCAAGTTCCAGATCCAGGTAGAGGATTGCAGGTAATGGCTTATTTAAATACGCATGAAAACTCAATCTCCTACTTACTTGCTTAATTACCTTCACATAGATACATACATAGATAGGACAAGGACAATCTAATTATATAATTGAATTAATAGATACTGATGATAATGGAACGACTCACTAATTTCTAAACATTTACGAACTGTATTATAATGCTGTACTTAGTTGTGGATGGGTGGTGTGGAATTTCGAGTCGAGAGACCTGAGTTCGATCCCCAAATGGCTGGCTCATACCAATGAGTTTTTCAAAAACTTATGTACGAAAATATCGTTGGCTTGGACATAAAGGCGGCGACGGGCTCACCACCTGTCCAATGCTGTACTTAGTTGTGGATGGGTGGTGTGGAATTTCGCGTCAAGAGACCTGAGATCGATCCCCAGGTGGCTCGTACCAATAGGTTTTTCAAAAACTTATGTACGAATTATATCGTTGGCTTGGACATAAAGACGGCGACGGGCTTACCACTACACGTTGTCCCGAAAATATCTTCGGTGGAAGGTGGGTCGAAGGGACTTAATTGTCTAGACTAGACCTGTGTCTACCCCCGTATTGGGAATTGCGTGAAGATATTTTTTTGCTCTTACGAAAAACTAAAAGTAAGAGGGCGGTGAATTCTCACGACAGCACCAAAGTACTGTCGGTACAGTTCCGGCTCAATATCAATAATATTATTCACTTTGATAACGATAATCAACGATAGCGTTTAATAACTAACGATGTTTCTGCGCTAGACCGGCTTTAATTTAGACTATATAGATAATTATTATCTAACTGACTCATTTTAATTATAAATTATTTAATGAACAACGTGCAAGCGTTCACGTAAGCCAATTATAATTCAACTACATACGAAATGACTACTTATACGTAAAAATTAAGTAAGCAGAACTGTGATGGATGCTAAATCGCGAGATTTTGAATATTGCCAGTAACTATGTGTTTGTCGAGCTATTATAGAAAATCCATTTAAAACTTTAAATAAGTTAATGTTTTATCATAATCTGCAAGGGTAACAATAAAATCACATTACTGTTTTCTTCAATTGATTTTTTTGGCAGATTCCATTAGTCACAGGAGAGGTACCTCATTCAACTGATGACACTCAATTAGGTGACGAAACATATAAATCAAGGTTCTGTGTCTTTTTAAGTAGTAACATCGAACAGCACCGAATAACGGGCAGACACAGAATACCAGCGTGAAGAGAACGTATCTTCCATCTTTTTTATATAGAGGCAAACTAGCAGGTGCGTCACGTGATTACCGCCGCCCATGAACACCCGCAATTCCAGAACTGTGATGGATGCTAAATCGCGAGATTTTGAATATTGCCAGTAACTATGTGTTTGTCGAGCTATTATAGAAAATCCATTTAAAACTTTAAATAAGTTAATGTTTTATCATAATCTGCAAGGGTAACAATAAAATCACATTACTGTTTTCTTCAATTGATTTTTTTGGCAGATTCCATTAGTCACAGGAGAGGTACCTCATTCAACTGATGACACTCAATTAGGTGACGAAACATATAAATCAAGGTTCTGTGTCTTTTTAAGTAGTAACATCGAACAGCACCGAATAACGGGCAGCCACAGAATACCAGCGTGAAGAGAACGTATCTTCCATCTTTTTTTTATATAGAGAAGGGAGGCAAACTAGCAGGTGGGTCACGTGATTACCGCCGCCCATGAACACCCGCAATTCCAGAGGCATAGCAGTTGCGTTGCCGGCCTTTGAGAAAGGTATAGGTCCTTTCTTCTTCTTGGTTTCTTGGTCCCTTAGTCGTATCGGTCCGGAAAAACCACTGACGGCAGCACATTTCATAAAGTGCAAGTGCGTGGCAGAAAATTTCGCGTAAAACGCATTGAAGTGGAATGCCAAGCATCAACATGGTGTTGATAGAATTTTTGACTACGCCGTAAGGTACGATCTGTTTTTCATCTGCTTTTCGTATGTTAAGCGAAGATAACTGGGTGTTCACTTCCCTTCTATTGTCCTTCTCCTGCCAGACTCAAATACTTGTTAAACTATGCATCTGCAGACCTCTCACTCTCAGCTCTCTCTCTCCTAACTGTGTCAAACAATCATTTGCACGTAACCATATCACATAATAACCATATTTGCCAGAGTATAAAAACTGTAATTTTAATTGGTTACTTTCACGGTTTTATGCAGGAATATGCAGCTGCCCTTTGTGAATGAGACGATATGGAGACGGATTCATTTATGACGCCACAATAAAGCAATATGTACTGTTGTTACACTTTTGACGACCCGATAGCCGAGTTGGTAGTGACCATGCCTTCGGAGCTATGTCTGCGGATTCGAATGGTCCAAGAAGCATACCGCTCTTTGCTGAATACGAACATATCAATATTTATCTATGTAAATATGTACCTATCTAAAAGAATATAGTACCGTTAGCTTGAGCATTAAGACACTGATGCCCTCTCATCACCTGTCACATTGTCCCAAATAGTGATTGGTGAGAATTGGGTCGAAAGGACTTAATTATCGAGACATCTGAGATCTCTACACCTGTATTGGATATATTTATGCTACGGCATCCACGGTAAGATTGGTCACAGATCAGTATTGTCGCTATTAGGACAGCCGCAAGTAATACATCACATCCTCTGAAATAACAACGCAAAAACTGCAATCGACAGCGTCATCGCTATCGCCACGCTTTATCATGGAAAGTGATTTACCGTTCATCGTAATAACGGCCAATTAAATCTGCGCGAATAAGACTTGCGTTAGCAACGCTGTTTGTTTTTCTTTTGTTTACCAGTCGCTCATGGTAGAGGGGAATAAAAGAAAGTGTCTAACGTAGAATTCTCTCGAGGCTGTGCCAGTTGAGTGGTTCCACGTGATATATGTATATGAGGCTTGTAAGTGGTGAGAATGGGGCAGCCGCTCTCTGACTACAATGAACCGTACTTATTACCTTATGAATGCGAAAATATAAACTAATAGAAATAAATGCAGATATAAACTACTAAAATAGTATGTTTGATACTGTATAATACAGTTCGATTGAATTCATGTTTTTATGTATATATTTGGGTACATGCGTCGATGGACGTACCACCTATCATGTCCCGAATAAGCTACAGTGAAAAATAGTTTCGAAAGGACTTCCAACTGAAGGATTGTCCAGATCTCTGCCTAGTAGGGGAAATTGAGTGAAAATAAAAAAAATTAAAAACTTAAATTAACCATTAGGCTGTTGACGCTTAAATAACAGACGATATTATTTATTAAACATTACGTTTCTCTTGCTAAGCAACTGTGAAATGTATTGTAAAGTTGGATAAAATCATTAAGAATACTTCTGCACTACGCCAACATTGGGCGAGGTCAGGTGGCGCCCGACGTCCCGTCGCCTCGTCTGGAAATATGGGACAAACTCACGTCATAGCGCAGTTTCCCGCTTGTTGGCATGCCACCAGAAAGCCCATACTTGGAGATGGGGAATACCTAAACTTAAATCTGGATTCTATTAGAACTAGGACCACCAGCACCACCTAAATTGTTTATTCTTTTAGCGAAATAAAAATCTCTCATTTATTATATAGTTTTAAAGAGCAGATTTGTCGCCGACAGGCTGTTGTCTTAAGAAGGCTTCGGTTGAAGACTTATTTGTCTAGACCTCTGTCTACCCAAGTAATGGAAACATTAAAACGGCTACAGGTTTTACGTAAATTCTGGGTCGAAAAGTCAAAAAAGTTTCTAGACTTCTAACTACCTCAGTATTGGGAGTGCGTGAATATATTCAATAGAGTATCACGTTTCTGGACTATTAACGTTTATATATGAGTGAGGTGAAGTTAAATCGAACTACAGTCGGTTTTTACTTATATACTTCTTTCAGACAGGCTTACACGTTTTTCTACTAATCTTTAACGTAACAATACATACATAATTTCCCACACACACAAATTAGCATATCACTGCTAACGACTATATTATACAGTTTTCATATTCTCACTATCATGCTCTACATCAAAAAACAGGGACGATTATACGAATGGGTTTTACAAAATATAATCCAACATACTGGATCAACATCGGTCTACTACAGATACCAGTCGTCGGAAGGAAATAAACATGTACGTGACGAAGAATTTACGTCATAAATGAGAAGAATTGAACGCTTTACAGTGTCCAAAAAACTTTAAAAACAAAGCCGCTACAGATCTTACAGATAAAGAATTTCATGATCGGCTCTCTTGATAAGCCAAACGGCTTTAACCGTTTCGTTTTCTTGCAAAAAAAAACAAGAAGCCGGTGTCGCTGAAGGCGCGCCACTGTAGACACAGCGCGTCAGCCTTGAACCCGCGACCTCACGATTGTTTATCTTATTGACTCATTCCACAGTGATTTACGAACATTCGCAAATCACTGTGGAATGCTCGATCCTCTACATGACAATGCTAATGACTTGACTTAACATGAAATCGTATTCATTTGGTATTTAATTTTCCAAAATATGCAGATTCCTTATCTTAAAATATAAATAAGTATCTTGTGTGTATGTATATTAAAGTAAACTACCAACCAAAATACCAACATTCTGAAAGCAATTCAAAGATTTCGAAAACTTACTAGAATGTAGAGGAGATCGCAAGATCGCAAGCGGAGTACCTTAGGCAACTTCTTATCCGACAATTTCGGAATATTAAAAAACAGCAATGATGTTGATTAACATTTAGGCGTTGCATTTTATTCTTTGTCACTGCACCGAATCGAAAATATGACGGAAGAACATTGTAAAAAAAGTCTATAAATTAAATAAGAATTTACTTCTTAAGTTGAAACTGACTTAAATTTTTATAAGATTCGGGTCATCTAGGGACTGATTGATCTGTGGTCTATCTGGCGGTAATTGGAATTTATATTTAAAGGGCACTAGATATAATACGGTAAACAACATAGCCCGTAAATATACTAGCTCTCTATCTATACCTTTGGAACCGGAACACAGCCGTTACTGCAGTGTTATTTACAGGCAACTTCGAAGCAGAGAAACAAAATCAACCACGTGTAAACTGTTTTCAAGAATTGTGGTCCATCACTCTACAAGTACATCTTTTATGTTTTGCGATTAAATTTTCTTTGTAATTTAAAAATTAAAACAATAATTTTCGTATATTTTCGCGTAATTTTATATTAAATTTGTCGTCAAGAAGTTAAGAAAATAGAATGCAGTGGACAATTTATCCGTAATAGATGCGGTGCTTCTTTTGATCGAGTGAAATCAAAATGAAAACATTGCAACAGAACAGATTTAAAAGACAGGTTTGAAAGATATTATCACTTAAATTAATGAGAATGAGTTTGAACAACAGTTCGCAAAATTAATGATGGCGAAGAAATAATATCTTAAAAAACAATAATTTATTTCTAATCCTCACATATAGACAGAATTTGCTTTTGCCTACGAATCCGCTGTTTTGGTACATTACAATTTTATAAGAGCCTCAGAAAATACACAAATTAAAGAAAAATCGTTTTCTGAATCAAGATTATCTTTTTTTTTCTATTTTCCAAGCTCATATAAAACAAATTGTAATTATCTGTGATGACTGGAAGCAGCGAGATGCGGGCGAAAACGGAAACCTTAAATTAGAGTTATAAAAATACAGACAAGACCTCAAACAAAACTTAAAAAAAATATATATATCTTCACGCAATTCCCAATACAGGGGTAGACAGAGGTCTAGTCCAGACAATTAAGTCCCTTCGACCCACCTTCCACCGAAGATATTTTCGGGACAACGTGACAGGTGGTGAGCCCGTCGCCGCCTTTATGTCCAAGCCAACGATATTTTCGTACATAAGTTTTGAAAAACTCATTGGTACGAGCCAGCCATTTGGGGATCGAACTCAGGTCTCTCGACTCGAAATTCCGACCACCCAGCCATTAGGCCATCGTGACTTTTTTTTTTTTTTCAAACTAAACTTACTTCAATAAATGCTCTCAGAGCTTTAAATATTTTACCTATTATATTAGATTATAATACGTTTATATCCTTAGCGGCGTAATTAAAAGCTGTTTTGTGTTTCTTTTTTTAAATTGGCGCTCAATGTATTTAATAAATTCTTGTTTACAATGACTGTTGCCTGCGGGAGGTTTGAAACATTTTTTAATGCTATAGTGTTTACTGGTCGAGTTAAAAATTTACATATCTAGTTTGCTAAAAGCTCACTATTCTTCACATTTTCCGAAACAGGCTTTGGAAAGGTTGGTCTAAATGACTTAATTGTCTTGACCTCTGTCTATACCGATATTGAGAATAAATGTGAAGATATTTCTTTTGTTTATCCTTACACTACGCTGTAGAATGTAAAGAAAAACGTTTAAGGATTCCAACGGGGTGAACATTTTACATTGCACAAATAATATTAAAATATAAAAAAGTCACGATAGCCGAGTGGTTGGGTGATCGGAATTCGAATAAAGAGACGCGGGTTCGATCGTCAGGTGACGACGTGATCGTGAAAACTTATGTAGGATTTATATGGTTGGCGTGAACATTAAGACGGTGATAGGCTCACCACCCGTTACGTTCTTTAACCTTAGTTAAATATGGGCCATGTAATCCACCTTTTACGCAGACCAAAAAAGAAATTGCTACGGCCAAAATAATTTAAAACATTCATTGGCTATTAAAGGTTCTGTTTAAATGTATGTTGCTGTAATTATGTGATGCCAACAGGCGTCCTCGTTTAATAAACAACACAGATAATAAACGAATGTTATTAAAAAATTATGGCTTTCGTTCAGAATATGTCATTGAAATTGTATGTCAAAAATATAAAAGATAATTCGAGAAAAAAATTATTACGTTACAAAGACTAAAATGTCTCAATTAATTTCGCTCGGTTTTTTTTTTTATAGTTTTGTTGAAGTAAAAACTTACTTATCAAGAAATTGTAACTGCTGCTATAAAAGTGTAAAAAAATATATAAACATTTTTCTTAAAACAACGACTTTACACCTTCGTAATATGAAAACGGAAAATATAAATACAATTTTGTCGCTATGTTGTTAGTTTTTATTTGAGATTGGAATTGAACGAAATTGTTACTCTCAATATTTATAAAAAGAAACAGTATTAACATGTTCGCTGTCTCTCACTTTACTAATTTCTTACATCAATTCTTTAAAATTCTACACTTCAACAAAACACAACGAGTGGCAAAAGTTCACCGCAGGACGTAAGCCTCTTCCGTAAAGAGGTTTTGCTATAATTACCAGGCTTGGCAAACGGATTGGCTATCGCAGTACCAGACACTTCACACTGCTGCCTGCCACCGGATTGCTTAATTTGGTCTGGTACATTTTTTGTAGCTTTTCTCGCCATTTTCTGGTAAAGAACAGAAAAAATATTTACAACATATTTATAAATATTTACAACATATTTTTTTCATTACAGTAATTTTCTTTATCCATGTTCTTGTATAAGAGCAATTCTGGTAATTATTTTCGCGATACGCGTATCTTGTGTTCAGGTGACCCAACAATTTTGTAGCAGACTCATAGATACTATGGTTCAGTGCCAAGCACGTGAACTCTTCGCTATGTGATTTCCTTTTAGTCATAGGTACAAAATCGAAACTCTTTTTAAATAAATAAAACTCTTTAATATATATATATATATATATATATATATATATATATATATATATATATATATATATATATATATATATATATATATATATATATATATATATATATATATATATATATATATATATATATATATATATATATATATATATATATATATATATATATATATATTAGAATCGAATATTCATGAATCGATCTCAACACCCGGAACACCTATGCAGACGTGCAACTATTCATCCAGAGACGTTTAGGAAAGGTTAACTTGTTTCAGATTTCACTTGCTGTTACACAGCCATTATTAAATAAATTAATGGATGCAGGTAACTGATGTTCGTTATTTGTGGCGAATTTTAGGGGAGACCTAAATTCAGTAGTGGACTCTTGATAGGCTATAAAGAAGAAGAAATAGTTCCTTATTTGTAATCCACCTTTACGCAGACCAAAAAGAAATTGCTACGGCCAAAATAATTTAAAACATTCATTGCCTATTAAAGGTTCTGTTTAAATGTATGTTGCTATAATTATGTGATGCCAACAGGCGTCCTCGTTTAATAAACAACACAGATAATAAACGAATGTTATTAAAAAATTATGGCTTTCGTTCAGAATATGTCATTGAAATTGTATGTCAAAAATATAAAAGATAATTAGAGAAAAAAATTATTACGTTACAAAGACTAAAATGTCTCAATTAATTTCGCTCGGTTTTTTTTTTTATAGTTTTGTTGAAGTAAAAACTTACTTATCAAGAAATTGTAACTGCTGCTATAAAAGTGTAAAAAAATATATAAACATTTTTCTTAAAACAACGACTTTACACCTTCGTAATATGAAAACGGAAAATATAAATACAATTTTGTCGCTATGTTGTTAGTTTTTATTTGAGATTGGAATTGAACGAAATTGTTACTCTCAATATTTATAAAAAAGAAACAGTATTAACATGTTCGCTGTCTCTCACTTTACTAATTTCTTACATCAATTCTTTAAAATTCTACACTTCAACAAAACACAACGAGTGGCAAAAGTTCACCGCAGGACGTAAGCCTCTTCCGTAAAGAGGTTTTGCTATAATTACCAGGCTTGGCAAACGGATTGGCTATCGCAGTACCAGACACTTCACACTGCTGCCTGCCACCGGATTGCTTAATTTGGTCTGGTACATTTTTTGTAGCTTTTCTCGCCATTTTCTGGTAAAGAACAGAAAAAATATTTACAACATATTATTAAATATTTACAACATATTTTTTTCATTACAGTAATTTTCTTTATCCATGTTCTTGTATAAGAGCAATTCTGGTAATTATTTTCGCGATACGCGTATCTTGTGTTCAGGTGACCCAACAATTTTGTAGCAGACTCATAGATACTTTGGTTCAGTGCCAAGCACGTGAACTCTTCGCTATGTGATTTCCTTTTAGTCATAGGTACAAAATCGAAACTCTTTTTTAAATAAATAAAACTCTTTAATATATATATATATATATATATATATATATATATATATATATATATATATATATATATATATATATATATATATATATATATATATATATATATATATATATATATATATATATATATATATATATATATATATATATATATATATATATATTAGAATCGAATATTCATGAATCGATCTCAACACCCGGAACACCTATGCAGACGTGCAACTATTCATCCAGAGACGTTTAGGGAAAGGTTAACTTGTTTCAGATTTCACTTGCTGTTACACAGCCATTATTAAATAAATTAATGGATGCAGGTAACTGATGTTCGTTATTTGTGGCGAATTTTAGGGGAGACCTAAATTCAGTAGTGGACTCTTGATAGGCTATAAAGAAGAAGAAAAAAGAACAACCAACATGATCTGGTTCACTGCAGAACTTAGGCCTTCTGCCATACAAGAGGGTTTGCCATTATCGCCAGCCATTTGGCAAGCGGTATTACACACATTAGATGCTGCTTCCCGTCACCTGAATCTGCTAAACTTTATTGGAATCAAATTTGGATTTGAATTTCTTAAAAGTAATCGAAAATACTACGCAAACTTTGTCCCGTTTAACAGCTGCTTAAGAAGAGTACTTCCTGTACTCCGAGTAATAAGAGAAAAAAAGATATGTCACTCAGGGCTTCCCTTGTTTACTTCTCAAAAGGCCCGCCGTAATGAATGTTCGCGAAACAATGAAATCCTGCTTCACTTTTCTTTAAAAAAATCCCTTTATGCGACTCTGCAATTTAATTTAGCAGATTTGTCTCGTCTTCGTTTTAAAATTCGTTTAAACTTTTGAAGTTTAGTTATTGCGAAATCTATGAAGTGTAGAAGCACCAATAGCCCAATGATTTTGTATGTGGACTGCCCAACGACATAAGTTTCGTGCCATTCGACATTTCGATCGAACTCGGGTCTCTTGACTGAAATTTCGATCACCCAACCACTTGGCAATCGTGACTTCGTATTAATCTATTGATATTTGTGTCAAAGACATAAAGATTATAAGTACAAAGGGTTTGCCTTTGTACTCATAGTACCCCCCTAGTAATAGTAGTACTTATAGTACCCTAGTGAAACATCGTGAAAAAAACAAGGAACCTACAAAATCCTACATCGTGCTATCGAAGTTCTAGCTATTAGAAGTATTAGAAGGATATACACGAGTACCGATTGCGCACTGGTGGAGCAGAAGTTTGTTAGACTTCTACTTCACGCCGGTATTCTGTGAGGCCGTGGTACTTCCCCGGTCGAGCCGGGCCATTCATGCAACAACAGAAGCTGATGCGTGGCTCTACCACTGTTTAAAGCGGATAGATGCACTTATGCTTCAGCAAATCATCCGCTACCATAGAAATTATTTTAAGCGGACTGATCCCCAAGTTAGCTATATTTATAATGCTGTAATCGGGTAGTAAAAAATCGCACAATAAACATACGAAAGCGATTGTTTACAAATACGCAGTATCGCTTTGTTCCGTGAGACAGCTTGCAGCCGTGCGGAGATGCATCTCGAAGGCCAGTTGCACTCTCGAACAAAAGTATTGTTTGGCCCCGAGGTGGCATTGTCTGTAGATTGCTACGTTACGATCAGCTTTGCCCATACAAGTAAGATCAAGATATTAACTTAAGAGATAAAATTTTAAATGTTTTATGTAAATAAGGGTTGATAAAAGGTCATACCGACGATCCGATAATCTATGTGGTAGTGGCAGGTCCACGATGCTGAGGATTCGAATTCCTATATTAAATATGATTTTTTATCTAAGTAAGTATATTGCATAACATACGTATGCGAATGCACAATAGTCACGATAGCCGATAGTGGTTGGGTGCTCATAATTCGAGTCAAAAAACCAGAGTTTAATCAATGAGTTTTTTCAAAAACTGATGTAAGATTTACATATTTGGCTTGGACATAAAGACGACCACAGGCTCAACATCTGTCACGTTGTCCCAAAAAATGTCTCCGGTGGAAGGTGGGTCGAATGGCCTCAAATGTTTAGACCTCTGTCTACCCCTGTACAGGGAATAGTGTGAAGATATTTATAAGTATATTGTAACTTAGGACTGTGTTGGGTTGTTGCTTTGGACATCAAAACAGCGAATGGCCATATATATACAGATTTTCAACATACCCAACGTGCTTAACAATTCATCATTTATCCTATACAAAATCAATGTGCGATCCTGATGTTGGAATCGATTCGAAGAAACGTTTGAAGTTACGCACTACAAGTGCAGTTTCCAATCAATTTTGTAATTGGTCTTGTTGAGTCGATTTATTATAATTGGACATTGAAAGGATCGCGGTTTCGCCAGTTCACATCTGAGAGCCAATATACGAACGCCTATTCAAAACTCAAGTACCTTACTGTCATGTCATGTACTTCCTATATTACTACGAGTTTGTTTTTTTAATAGCTTGAGAATAAAAAATAAATTATTTATTATAATAATTGATCAATTTTTACGGCGATGGGTTCACCACTTGTCGCGTTGTCCCAAATAAGATTTAAATGGTAGATCCAAGACTTTATTTTCTATATAACTCTACCACAGATCTGGGAAAATACTTACAGGTATGGAAATAAGGATGAATAGTATCAACATCAATCTAGCTTTGGGTTTTTTTAATATTAAATACCATAAATGTCTTTATAATAGAGGCCATAATTTATTATCTGAAAATTAGTATTTATATTATATTCTTCACATTGCTTTGCTCAGATTCGTTATAACCTTTATTATAAACGTAAGCATCATAAAATGTTAATTTATTTATTTGAAATATTAAATATGCAGAGCGGAACCAATAACAAGACGATAAACTATCTTCGCTCAACAATAAAGGGGATTCCGCAAAAGAAATATGTTAATATTAAAATTTTCTTTCAGTTATTTTAGTAAAACTAAATCCTAATTGGCAATTATTTAGTAGCCGGGCAACCTCAGCCTTACATCTCTTTATAACAATTTAATTTAACAAATACAATGAGTGACGGGCGACGCAATCCTTAACAAGAATTAAAGTTTCTAGTCACCACTATTTCGAAACAGAACCTACATAACGACCCGTTATAGTCCACTGCAGGAAATAGGCGTCATGCTTTGCCAGCGGATAGGCGAATGCTGTCAAAGACATTAGACCTTGCCGTCCTGCCCGTCAACTGTTTGCTGAATTTTAGTCTATTATTTTTCACGATGGTTATGCTGTTAAATGGCACCTTCTAGGATTCTTACAACACTGTAAAAAAATTGGGATGGTATATTCTTAAGTAATGACGCAACGAAAAGGACATTAAGAAACCTTTATTAAACAATTACATGAATTATGTATTGTATGAATTATTGTAGAAGCGGCAATTATGGATTACAGCTTGGACTGCTATATTGTACCTAACTGTGGTCACTATCGAAGTAAAGCCTCCTCAAGAAAGTATCTGTACGAAAATATCTGCTTTATATGTATTAGGCAAGCTGTGTCATCGAAGATAAGGATAATGATACAAATTTGAATCCGCTGTAGTATAAAAAAAACTCAAAATTATTGATTTTTAACTGAATAGCAAATTAATGAAAACAATTAGGAGCTACAAAATTTTTGGTAGCAAATGGGGTAGCGCTGCGGATTTTGTTCTTTATCATTAAAAAACATATTAACACAAATATGTAAAGATTAAAAAATATTCAATTCAAATTTCAAATATTCAACGATAAGGAAAATTTGCCATAGTGTCCTTCCTCGTTCCGCCGATAGATTGTCGATCTGTTTATTTCAGATCTGTTATACAAATTATTTAGCTGGTCACCGCGCTAATTGTCTGTAGCTTTCCATTACAGCCATAAATAAATGCCACGAAACAAACACGACGCCGTTTAAAAGATAATTTTAACAGGCATTATCTCGTCAGGTAAATTCACCGACACCCGCAGGACTTGTATATTTAGAAGACAATAGCATGACTCTACTCATTTATTATTCAAATAAAGGTTACGTCTTATTTCTTTGATGGTAAAGTGTTATTTGAAGATGTTATATTAACAAAAGGGACTTAAGAAAGTATTATGAATGAATGGATAATTGTCAAATTACTTATTTTTTTACGCAAACTACTAAATGAGACTAAACTTGTAGTTTAAAAACAAAACAGTAGTGTCTAATTACCATACTAGTAATTTTTTTGCAGGCATAACGGTATCTATCCCATTTTGCACGTGTCTATCGCATGTGAGAGTTGGCATGAGTCATCTCGAAAAAAACGAAATAAATAATTTAGTAGGTCAATGAACAATGATATACAAGTCTTACGAATTACAATTACAGTGTTAGTTACCTTACACAGGTATAGCGAAATAAACACAGTGGCAGACGTGTTAGGAGTTAGGTAGGTACAGCTCTGGCAGAACGCAGATGTGTGGTCCTTGGCGAACAGAACGAGTTTCTAATCGGTTCGAAGCCCCGAAGAGTGCCCTTGGTCATTATGATGGCAACATTCTTACCACCAGTCACGTCTCCCGATGAAAAGTGGGTCGAAAAGGCTTTCGTCTAAGACATTGTCTAGACCTCATCCTACTCCGGTATGAAAAATTGCGTGAATATTTAAAAAAAATTATAATTCCTTTAATAGCTCACCTAATTATCTAGATCACATTTAAACTCGTAAATTTACAAAGTGGCTCAATAAAGCTGAATATTAAAATAAGAATTTCGTAATCACTACAACCGGTTTCTTTAAATTAATTAAATAATTATGAGTAGTAGTTTTAATTTATAGGTACGTTTAATATCACGAAATTTTAAAATATGGTGTCAGAATAACGACTAACTTTACTAATATTATTAAGATGTTTAGCATAGTTAGTTAAAGTTAGTTATTTTTGAAGTTATAGATTTTTAAGTAATGAAGTAACAGCGCGTCGACCACATACCTCATAGAACTAACAACAGTTGGGCGAGAACGGTTCTTTAGAGACAACCGCGTATAGGCAAGTGCAGTATAGGACGATCCGGACGATCCCCCATAATATAGACTGACGATCTGCACAATGTTACTTTCAGTCGATGCAGTGGCTATTATTGGGGCAGGCCAATGTTTAGAAGTGAACTTTATATAGACTTTTACAGTCCAGAAGAAATAAATAATAAGTTACTATCTACAAGCATAGTCCCTGACAGGGTAGCTAGAGAGAACACGTCGCCAAGTATCAGGCTCCTTAACTATTTCGTTTGTTTCAAAACATTACACATTGCTCTTCGAGTAATTCACGGCCTACCTCGACACCTTTTAATGTTAACTTCGGGCTATACATTTTCTTCAGCATTATACATTTTACTGATAAAATCATCATTCAAACCCGCCATACTGCCTTCTCTTCGTTATGTTTCCGATCAGCTAAGGTAATGCCTCACATTGTACGAAGAGATCGCATTTCCACTGCATTCAACTTGCTTTTATGATTTTTCTGGTAGTCCCAGGTTTTGCTGCCATAAAACAGCTATGCGTTTTGTATCGCCAGGCGTGCATGTTTTGCAACACCATGCCTTTTCACTAACGAAGACAGGGGTACCGTTGACTTTGTTCACGGCGGTCATACACCGGTCCACATCTAAATCATATCTTCCATCGGCTAAAAGCGATGCCAAAGTATACAATTTCATTCAAGAAGAAGAAGGTAAACTACAGGAGCAATTCTATCTATAGTAATGTTGGTTATTTCTTTTTAATAACATATTTAAAATTGCTATGATTTGTAAGGGCAAATAAAATCCTTATTATTATTATTATTATATAAGTTTTCAAAAACCTTTTGCTACGAGCCTGCTTCCTTGAGATCGAACTCAAATTTCTCTATCGTAGTCACGACAATATACTATACAACAAAGTAAAGTACATTATCGTGACGTATATTATATCCCCTTTTTCACCCAGGTACTATATTAGAGACAGTCCACGCCTCTGGGAATTATTATTCAAAGTGCAATCGTTTATAAGCACCCTAGGAAAACGACGAGGGTTGCTGGGTTTTTTCAACTTGCTTATAGGGGCGGTCAATGTACTCATAAAATAATCAATAACTATTTCGTTGGATATAACAAAAGTGACAATATAGGCTTATACATTTCTAACTGAAAAATGCCGCTGTTTTGACGCCGCTAATTAGAGAGAGTGTAAGACTGACCTTGAAGGCTCTTTGGCAGAGGAAGAGTCTAACACTCTTAAAACATTCACATAAGAAAAATTAAAGGCAGTTTACAATATACATATATAGCCGACTTTCAAACAAGTTTGTCAATTTTATTTAAACATTTTAAAATTACGTGAAAAGTTAAATAGTCGTCTCCTTTATGAATTACGTGAAAAGTTAAATAGTCCTCTCCTTTATGAATACTATAACTTACTATACACGGCAGACTGCTTTGTTTTTAGTTTGCAAGAGATGTCCATGTATCCAATTGTCAACGCTTGAATGAAGTTGAACACCATAGAAGTTGTGCTGTGTGTGCATTTTAATTTTTTATGTACTTTTGTCACGATAGTCGAGTGGTTGGGTGGTCGGAAATTCGAGTCGAGAGACCCGAGTTCGATCCCCAGGTGGCACGCTCGTACCAATGGGTTTTTCAAAAACTTATGAACGAATTATATCGTTGGCTTGGACATAAAGACGGCGACGGGCTCACCACCGCTCGTTATCCCGAAAATATCTTCGGTGGAAGTAAGTCGAAGGGACTTAATTGTCTAGACTAGACCTCTGTATTGGGAATTGCGTGAAGATAGTTATTATTTATGTACTTTTGTCTATTACAACAATCATTTTCATTATGCGGAAAGACATCACGTTTTTCGCAGAAGAAACGTGGTTGGCCTGTAGATCAGTCCGTCGCAGGATGCCGGAAGAAAGGTGTTTATGTTATGTAATAAATTTTAAAAGCGGAAATGCTTCGAATGACTAAGTTGTAAATAACAAACTGAAATTAACTCTTTACTCAAAGGGCTGTTGCGCTTTCAAGGCTAAACTGATTTTGATGAAATTTGGTATTTAGATAACTTGATCCCTAGGGAAGAATATTGGATATTTTTGACTCGAAAAAAACTTTTTACAAGCGAGATGATGCGAAGGAAGTTTCGGCCAACAAATAGCAATAATATAAGGACTTAAATCACTTATTAAACCATCAGGATAGGTTCGTATGTATGTCACGTCGGGTCATAAAACGTATATTAGTCGTGGACGTCAACGAACTCATTCCGGGCCTTCCTCGTTGCTCGGTGAAACTTCATTTGAGCGAATTGATCACAATGGACGAGCCGCCTTAATGGAAATTGTGACATTCTAGTTCCCTCGCCTAGATGTTGCCTCTGCGCTATCTATAGTTTCAAACGCGACAGTAATGCGCCATCATCATCTTGTTAACTCTCTCGTTAAATATTTTTGTTTTGAAATTACACTTAAGACTAAAGGTAGGTGGTTGAGAATGTTTGTCTTAAGTTTAAATAAATAAAGATTATTTATTAAGATAGAGATTGGAATTAACTATAATAATTTCATCAACTAAGAATACCATTTACTAATACAATAGAGAATATTAATTATTAAATTCAATTTACACAGCAGCAAAACATGAAGCACTCAAGCTTATCAATAGGCTATAGCACTATATCTATAGCACTCAAGCTTATCATAGATAGGCAGAAAAGATAGATTCACACTTTGCACGACTCAACGTTGCTGAATAAGCTTTATCTAGCTTTTGATCTTTACGAGTAGATAAGATGGTAAATCTTGGTCTTCCGGACTTTCGCTATCTCATTCCTCTCCCGATTTCCATCTTTAAAAGACGATTGCGCGTCTACAGCTTGTTGTGTTTTTGATTTTCATACATGGAAGTCGATAGTCAATTAAGTACTATCAGATAAGTTGCTTTCCCATTGGACCCCTAACCCACAAAAATACAATGGAATCAGAGCCGCAAAATTATTCCCGGACATTATAGACTTTGACGGCTTACTCTGAAGCGGTTCCTTCCGCCACTTCACTTGTTTTCGTGATAAGAAATAATAAATTGTCGTAGCACTCTCTTTTTTCCATAACCGATCTTTTTTTTTTATACAAAAGGCCAGCAAACGAGCAGGCGGCTCACGTGATGGTAAGTGATTACCGCCGCCCATGAACACAAGCAATACCAGAGGCATAGCAGATGCGTTGCCGGCCTTAGAGTGAATTATGACATCACTAACACAAAGATATATTATAAAACAAAGGTCACGCCCAGTTAATACTGGAGTGGTCGAATTTCAAAGCGCTTTCGACCCAAATATTACCACATTGTTTGGAAAGAGTCGACTGGTGGACGCCTGCATGACTACCAATAATACAAATCGTACAAGTTACGAAAAACTCATATACGCACTAAGTACTTCATCTTGATCAAAAACAATTAAATCTCTTGAAACATGACTACTTCTTTTTTTGTTTTCGAAAAGTGAACTTTAAGAAAAATGCTAAAGGGCTTAATATTAATACATACATAGATAGGGACAACATCACACACATTTCTTTGAACCCAAAGTAAGTAGCTTAAGCACTTGTGTTATGTGAAAAAGAGAAGAAGCTTAATTCTACGAATGTCCTAATTAACTTTAATTATCAACATCCAGTGTCATTTAACTGCTTTCTATACTTAATAAGCGTTGTGACTCCGGACGTACAGTCTTATTTAATTAATATTCTTCGCACTGAACTACGGCGGCTATTACTGCATTAAAGTAATTGTAAATTATGTCTTTTTAAACACAATAGTTAATAATCCGGCACTTTAAGTTTATAGTTTCATTCATTTCATTCATTCATATTGTATATTTGTTGTTTTTTATATACCCACTCTATATAGTAATTTGATGTAGGATTAAGGCAAAAGTTATTTTTGTTACACATTTCACAACCAAAAACCAAATGCGTCATAGAACTCAACAAATAATGGAGCGCATTACACCTTCATATACTTTATAGAATCAACAGAGTGGTATAACGCAGCGTACTACACATGGTTATACCCCATGATTGAAAATATAAATAACCAACGATATAATTCGTACATAAGTTTTAAAAAAAAAAAACCATTGGTACGAGCCTGCCACCTGGGGATCGAACTTAATGAGTTGCATTTCCTCAAACACAATCAAATTTGATGTGGCATAATTTAAAGCGCCTTAAATTAAATTAATTTTAAATTGACATATCCTGTCACGTACAGGTTGCGAGGCGTTGGCTACCGCGATGGGAAACCAGATTGCCGAGCGTTGCGATTATGGCAATCCCTACTTTTGGAAGAGGCCTATAACAGACTTCGGACTGTTAATCTTTGTTACACTAAATCAATTAAAAAGAGATGTATTTATTGTTCTGATTTTATATAAAATATCTTATATTACGACCTCCACAGCAGACCTGTCCCGTAAGTAGGATTCACTATAATCGCCATGATTACCAAGCGAATCGGCGGTCGCATCTTATCTCTTACCCGTCAGTTTTCTGCCTAATTTGAGTTTGGAATTTTTCTTTTTGCTTATTGAAATTACTTATTAGATTTACTTGTGCATTGGTCACGATAGCCGAGTGGTTGGATAGTCGGAATTACGAGTCAATAGACCCGAGTTCGATCCCCACTTGGTAGGCTCGTACCAATGGGTTTTTCAAAATCTTATGTACAAATTATATCGTTGGCTTGGACATAATGACGGCGACGGGCTCACCACCGGTCACGTAGTCCCGAAAATATCTTCGGTGGAAGGTGGGTCGAAGGGACTTAATATCTATGTCTACCCCTGAATTGGGAATTGCGTGAAGATATTTATTTATTGGATTTCTCTTCTTACTTTACTTATGAGAAGAGTATGGCCCTTTCTTTCCGCAAAGAAAACCTAACCGCTTCCTATAATTAAATTTGTAAGTAATCTTTTACGTGTAGCAATTTTAGTGCTTCCAAATAAAATCCATTTAAAACTTTACCAAATAATAAACGGTAAAAGTCCAATTACATTTTAAGTCTGAAGGTTTAGGAAACGCAATCGTTTCTTCCGGTGTTGAATGCGCGTTCCCCTTCTATTAGTACTCGACTGACACCGGTTAGGTTTGCACCGGCGCTAATGCGTCACCCGAGTTCAGCTAGACCATGCACAGTTACAACACTGGCTGAATTGTTACGCAAGTTTTGCGAACAAAATAAATAGAACGTACCGTTTGTTTTTTTTTTATTTAAACCGTAACGTAATTATTTATCATTTTATAATTCTAATATGCCAGTTACATTAAAAAGTAGGATATATATGTAATTTCTTTTTTTAATTACTTTCGGCAGAGCTGCCATGGGCCACTACTCTGTGACAGCTGCATTTCGCGTGCATTTACAAAGGAGACTTCTGAATGTACTGCTGGCCTCACTTGGTCTTTGCACCTAATAATCGCTCTGTTATGGGCCTTTGTGCTATCAACTCCTCCTCGTAAGAACTGTCATGACTCAAAATACAAATAAAATCACAAAATATCTTCTCTAGGCCAATATAGTAATAATAAATACATGCATAGATAGAGACAACATCAAAGACATTGCCAAAGTAAGCAGCTTTTATTATGGAATCAGAAAAAACGAAGGTACCACGAATCAATTTCTTTATCATAGCCATGGTTTTTACGACATTTTTTCAATAGTTTGCACAACGTGGACAATGCTAGGAGGAGGCGAGATCAATCGTTATCAATAAAATATAATATTACATGCACTGCGCTCTTCGGATACATTCGTACTCAGCCTTGACGTAATTTTGTAACTATGTAGAACCTTGACCTAGTAAAAAAATATGATTAACATAACGATAGCATTGATCGGTCACTTTATAACCATTTCAAATGTTTAGAAATTAATGTTCCTTCTAAAAATTTTGACCTCATACAAAAACTACGTCAGATATAAAAAGTAATGAACATAGAAGCACGATCTTCCCGACAAATTTATAATATTCTTATAAATTAATTTTTAATAATTTTTTCCTAGAATTAGACAAAAATTTATTTAAACATATTATATATTTTTAATACTTTATTTACAATACTTATTGATTAAAATATATTTATGTTTTATTATATTATTATAATATTTCTACACACCATAATTTTGGGTTTATAATTTGCATTACACAAATAATGTTGATTATTACAAAAAAAAGTATCCTACGGCCGGTTACATACCAAGTTTACCATAAAAACTGACGGAAATACAGGCGGGGTTATTCTTTAATTTTTAAATATTAGTATTAAAATTTAGACATTAGGTGAGATTCTCATGATGAATTTGAAAGAAGCTAAATAGGTATGTAAGGCCTTACGTGCCACTTAACGATCTGTTATCTGTGACCACCCTGTCAAGGACTATGCGTGAAGGTGTTAATTTAATATTTACTTAAAACAGCTCGGCTTACATATAATCCTTTTTCCCTAATTCGTTCATTAGATTTGATAGAACGAATTAGCAATATGCCAGCAATTTTTTTCTCCCTAAAGCACTTTATGGCTTCGTTTAGCGAATGCCAATATATACTCTATTTGTTTTTGTAGTGTCAGAACTAGTTAGTGTTATATTATCCACATGTCCTTAATTTCCGAGGATGGTCGGGATAAAAAACAGTTGTTTATAAACGTGTTTGGTCAATAACGAAGTCGCCGTGGCAATAAAACTTGTATAGTTGGCGAATAATTGCCACATGATATGGAATTGTCTTCAACAATTAAACAGACAAAAAACCAATCTTTCAACGTTTACTTTCAACTCTATTTGGTTTAACGTGACAATCGGCTGCATACAAATGTAGTGTGTGTATAGCTAGGTATGGAGAATACGGTACCTACTCTTATGATCTATGACAAGCCATTATATTTCCACAGACCAAATTACTCAAGGAGGTGCAGTTGTACGTGCAGGAAACATCGAAATATCACACCATGATCTACTTCTGGTTAAGTTAGAAATGATTTTAAGCTATCCATTGATACCTTAACGTCGTGGAGAAGTCAATTATTATTATTGACTAACAGGCCATTAAGTAAATAATCTATTGCAAAGACATAGTCCTAGAAGGTTCTGGTTCCAGAAAGTGGTTATCGCCCCACAAGCAGATAAGCGATCGCATTACCGAAACCTCTCAAGGTAGCTGCTGTTTATCACCGATCGGCATAATATTGTTCTGATTTTTAATCGAGAAATTGATCTCGCCATAAGTATAAGTCCCATTTTCTACATCCACGGGAAAAAAAAGTCACGATAGCCGAGTTGTTGGGTGGTCGGAATTTCGAGTCGAGAGACCCGAGTTCGATCCCCAGGTGGCAGTACCAATGAGTTTTTCAAAACTTATGTACGAATTTCATCGTTGGCTTGGACATAAAGGCGGCGATGGGCTCACCACCTGTCACGTTGTCCCGAAAATATCTTCGGTGGAAGGTGGGTCAAAGGGACTTAATTGTCTAGACTTGACCTCTGTCTACCCCTGTATTGGGAATTGCGTGAAGATATTTTCATATATTTTCATTTTCACGGTAAGAAAAGTGGCGGTAATTCTTACGCTTACACCATATGGCACGGTTGTTGCTACCTTTTTCCTTTTCTATATGCTGCTACTGCACGGATGTTCCATAATGCAAGCGGTAAATTAGACTTGCTAATGAAAGGCAAGGCGACAACGTATTAACATTTAGTGCAAAAACATATCGTGGATATTCATCGTTTTCTTTTATGAAGGAGATTTTAATTGATTTTGACATTTACACTTCTGTGCAGGTTCGTTTTAAAAAAAGCGGTACAAGTGTGAGTAGAAATCACGTGAGTGCCATACTATGTTATCACAATATTCTGTGGGTTACCATTTCATTTTAAGATCATTAACTTTATGGGTTTAGCCGTAATATGGAAGGAGAAAACTAATCTCTTTGTTATATTTATTTTTTCAAAATATTAGGTTTAGTAATTTAGGAAGATTATCAGAGATATTATTTTCTTGAATTACTTTGAAACTATTTATTTTAAAATAACAAAAATTAGTTGAGATCCTCACAACATGGTCTTTCGTTTGATATTTGAATTTGATAACTAAACAGAAAACTAGTAACGTCTATATTGACATAGTTAAAATACTTATCTTTAGACATGTCATCTATCGTCATAGGTAAAGATTATGTACTTTCATTATGGCAGGACTATAAATACTAAAACGCTGTCATAATTCTTTCTTTGGCTCTCCGGGAAATACGACGCATCAATACAAGTATTGTAAATCGGATTGTGCTCTCGTTCCCTCTTACGAAGCAAATTAGATAATGTGCCTATTTTTCTAATAAAAATAATTAAAACGGCTAACATCACGTCTAAACAATCGGTGTGGGTACCTACTAGTTTTGGATCTGTCGAAGGTCCTTCATCAGGGTGAGTGGGATGAGTTCGTTGTCTCGCCCCGTCTGGCACACTTTTTAATACTTTAAGTACCTATTGAGTGTTAGTTTTGAATATGCCCTTCTTTTCATGGTTGTCAAAAGTAGCGACGTTGGGAAATGCCTCAAAGAGCATCTTCTATTACTTCTACTACTGAAATTATTTTTTTTTATATAATTCTATCTGTCTTTTACGCATTCACGTGTTAACAGCTAAACGATTTTAATACATAACGCGATAGAGTTTCCACCCGGGTAGAACCACGGAAAACAAACAGTATTATAATTTATATGTCTCTCTCTAATCATCGATCTTTTATGAGAAGAAACAAAGGCATTTGACCCACTGAGAGGTGCATACTACTACACAATCGTCTCACGGCAAAACAATATGGCTTGTATTTACACGAATCGAAACAAAGTTTTGCTCTACATAAATACTATTGTCGTAACTGCAACAGATCTGTCATTCTCATCGGATTTTTTTGAAATTGAGAATATGGACAACGTATTACTCCAGACTCTCTAGACTCTCATCACAGCAGAAGTTTTAACGTTAAATAATTTCCCGTACTGGGATAGGCAGAAGTCACTTCACCGGAGCTTATTATGTGAGACAAAGTGGGAGGAGGTGAGCCTGTCGCCGTCTTAGTGTCCAAGTTAGATTACAATACAGGGTCTACTACCAGCTCGGCTGTCCGGTTACGATCATATTCAGATGATTATAATCCAAAGATCAACGTTATATAGAATAAACATTTTAAAAATAACCTAGATAACACATAGGGGACATTCAAAAGTTATATAGAATAAACATTTAAAAAATATTTTTGTGTTAACTTGTGTGCGAATTTCGTTCAAACGTTTCTGCGTTAGTTGTAGTAACGTACATCAAACAACAGCAAGTTCTTAATCAGGTACCATAGCGGTCCAACCGTACCGTCTCACTAATAAAGAGTCGCGATAGCCAAGTGGTTGACTGATCGGATTTCGAGTCAAGAGAACCGAGTTATATCCCCAGGCGGCCGGCTCGTACCAATTTTTCAAAAACTTTTGTACGACTAAATTGTCGTGACCACCTGTCATGTTGTCCCGAAAATATGTTCGGTGGAAGGTGGGTCGAAGGGACTTAATTGTATAGACTAGACTTCTGTCTAGCCCTGTATTGGGAATTGTGTGAAGATATTTATTTATTTTATAAATGCTTAAGCTGCTTTGGGATCCGACCAATATAAGTGATGTTGTCCCAATCTATGCATGTATTAATTATTTATACTGTTTTTACCTGAAAAATCCTTTCTTCATCTCTTATACTTTGACCATTATTTTATATACGCGACTATCAGCGATTTATATTATGTTATAAATTATTCCTCATGGCTTTCTCGTTGATTGGAGCTCCACTAGCACCGATCGTTGGACCTTGGCAACGACCGGCTCCATTATATACACTTGGAAGGCAACAGTGAAAGTTGGGAATGAACTGATTGTTACGGATCACGACACGTACTTTGTAACGGTCCGACAAGTGAACGAATGGAACATGCCAGTGTCTGAAGTTTAAAACTGGTTGCAATCAATAAAATGGATCAGTCAACAAAAGAGATTATTAACAATAATTTCTTTATCTTATATCCTTTGCGGAGTTTCATCTCATATCCCATGTCCCCTGGGTGGGGAGAGGACTGCTACAGTTCTTCTCCAACTCCTTCTGTATGTCTGTCTTACAGTCTTTTTTCATTTCGCCACTACCGACCAGCGCCAGGTTCGCCAGCGGGCTCCCTCTTAAACGTGTGGCCGATCCATTTACGACGGGCTATTTGGTAGTTGACCAGTGTCTCGTCGCAGAGCTGCCACAGACAATCATTAGATATCTTTTCAGGCCAAAAGATACCGAAAATCTGTCGGTGGCAGCATACTTGGATCTGCTCCATGATGACTTTAGTCATCTTCCAGTCTTCCAACCGACCGCCGCCATATTGAGTTGCACGAAGGTGGCTCGAGTTTTACAGCATTGAGGGCTGAGTAGAACATTAATGAAGGAGGTGTAAAATTGGAATACCATAAGATTTTTAGAGGGAAGTCCCAAGTAGCATCTTCTGCTGCGTTAATGGATGGACTCATGGAAAAGTCATTAATTTTTAAATCTACCACCGTCTTGTAATTATGTTCCTCTGGACTAGTAGAAATTGGCGAAAGAAACTCTGTAGGTATCCTCTTTTTTGTCATTTTATTATGATATTGTACAATTACAACTCTTTATGACTGTAGCAAAGAATAGACTCACAGATAATCAAAGCGTATTCCATTCTTCTTCCTTTTTCATAATTCCTTTATTAAAGGCCTGACGACACACCTGTTGCCCTTCTGTTATAGCAAATACACTTGAGCGTCGATAGTCTTTCTTATGATGACAACCACATTTTACTCGCGACATGATACGAAAATTGTTTCCCACAAAATAATGTTTAATACGTCATAGGACTTTATTCGACGTCATAAATGTTAAAATACGTCGTACGTAGTAACGTATGTACGTCACGTTGTACCAAATAAGCACCGGTGAAATATAGGCTATATAAGATAAAAAAATAATAATTTGACGATCTCCGACAACGACACCGGTTTTCGTGGTGTAACTGGTATATCTTTGGGGGTTCGATTCCCACGCGGGCTAATGTAAAATAAATACTTTTTCTACATTGGTGCCTTCGTTGTTTTCGATTCCATAACACGCGTGCTTTAGCTACTTTGGGATCAGAGCATTGCATGTGATGTCGTCCATATCTGTGTATATAATTCAATAAAAAAGTTCGTAGCTATATCGTACGTAAAACACTAACATTGAACGGCAAACTAGACTTCGAAGTATCGTGTTGCCACTAAGTAAAATCGATTTTCACGGGCAGCCTGCACGACTACATATTAATAGCTCGTAGAATAACAATATTCTAAGCACGACTTACTCCATTGATATAATTATCTAATATTTATCCAATATTGTGTGCGTGTGGTATTTTAAAGTTTCCTTTAGAATTTCATGGCGAAATATGCCATTTATTCTAAAAATTACTCGTATTTATATGCATATGTGGAATTACGTGTGTATATTATGGCTTTGAAAACGCCGCTAAGAGATAAAGACACTGTTACTTTCATGTATATATTTCCTTTTACACTATTCATTTAATATTTAACATTGTTATCGTTATCTAACGTAGAAATTATATTTATTGTATATGAGCCTATTAAAAAAAGAGAAGGTTCTTATGCTATTTTGCTTATTTACTACTTTTGAACAAATTTCGATGATTTTTTTTACTAAATAGACAGTTCCGTTTCAAATACTGTGTGTATATAGATGAAATGTACACCAGTCCCATATATTCCCATGCCCAATAACATTTGAATACAATGATACAAAATCTCAAAATGTTTATATAATTTATAAACCTGGGTCTCAATGCATTTTTCCTACATACACTATCTTGCTTATTATTACACTATGTCAGATTAGGTTTCACTAGGTACTAGGTATTCCAATCGTTTAAAAATATTAATCCATAATCACTACTATGAAAACTACATACATTTTTCTGAAATGCATTAATTTTATAACGTAATAATAATGACCTAGTCAAAGGTGTTTACAAGCCTTAAGCACTTTCACGATGGACAGTTATTATTAAAATGTTATTAAAAATAGATAAGCGCATCTACGGACATTGTTCTAAATCGTGGGAAACATAGAAGTTATTTCAGTTATACGAGTATGGGGATAACTTAGTGAGTGAAAGAAAACCTGCTCGATCTTCTATGCTAAAGAATTATTGCTTTATCGGCATATAAAAATAATAACAGAGCAAAAAGTAGGTACGCCTACTACAGAAAATACATAATGTACTTATTACTTACTACATACGCTTATATTATTATACTATCGGAATGATTTATGTGAAAGCAAAAAGAGGTCATGAAATATAGACACCTAAAGCGGACTTTATAGATCTGGTACGTATTTCACAATATTATTCATAGTACCTATTTAATTAGCTTTACACCGCGGTTAGGTAATCTAAACTATCGTCACTATCTAACGTGTTATCATACCCAGATTATGTGTGTAAATATACGAGATTCACAATATGTCTTAAAACTGCGAAGTACCGGGTTTATCGTAACTAACCTGCTATCCTCAAAACAGCACGGTCTGCCGGGTCCAGTTGCAGAATGGACAAAGGCTTGTCCTTCGCCCATTCTTTCAAGCTGAAATCGTTCTCGAATTCCATGTTTTTGTCATCCAAAACAAGCAGTCTCGCGCGTACTCTCGCACATAATTGAATTAAAACACGGCACAACACTACCGTTGAATATTGCACGTCATAATATTATTTACGTTAGGATTACACAAAAATCAAAAGTAAACAAAACCTTACGCTCATTGCAAAATAAAAAAATCGATAACGTACAAAACTCAATAAAGTTACAATAACACGTATCTTGATTTTGTAAACGTTGTTCAAGCACTAAATAACACTATATCAAGCTTATCTGTAACGTAGAATTAACTCAAAGGGTTCCAAATTCGAAAGGACGGAGTGACAACAGTGTTTTAGGTTATCAAATCCACCGCGAACTATGCACCGAACCGGCAGGTAGACATGATGCGACTGCCTAGTTCATGATTACGCCACACTGTCGGTGTCGCTATCGTCGTTTGCTTAGCTGTTTTCGCTCAGCTGATTCCGCGCACGCTCTCATGAGTCTTTAAATGACTGACTTGAAATGTCTTCTAAAATCGATAAGAACACGTGAACTAGAATTTTGTACTTTGCCATACCTACATTCATGAATTCATATTCATGCTTCGATTCAGGATTCACGTTTGCGCAGTTCACTTCAATGCCATCTAGTAACAAAGTATTGAATTAGGTTGATATTCGAAACGTTGCACAGACGCTTAATATTTTACATTTGTATTTATATCTGTGAGATTAAATTTAAGTTTTGAATGTGGAAAGGTAAAATATACCACACGAGGGTCTACGCCCTGTTTGCATATAATATACTTAATAATAATTATTCATATCATAAAACTAACTATAATTTATTATGACAGACATACTTTTTCGTCTTTCACTACCACAATAACTAGTGGGTGGGCTATTTTGCAAAGGTACTGCAATATTATCACATGGCACTTAAGTTCTCTACCACTCCACCAATAAATTATTGAGTCACGATAGCCGAGTGGTTAGGGGATTGAAATTTGAGGTGAGAGACACGAGTTCGATTCCCAGGTAGTAAGCTCGTAGCAATGAGATTCGAGTGATGAAAATATCGTTGGCTTGGGCATAGAGATGGCGACAAGCTTACCATATGTCACGTTGTCCCATAAAGTCTTCGGTGAAAGGTAGGTCTTAATTGTTGGAACCTGTATCTACCTCTGTATTGGGAATGGCGTGAAGATATTTTTTGAATCAATTATTTGCATGACTAGCTCCTCTGACATTTTCAGTCAACTTTAACTCCGCCGTTATTTCTGCGATACAATAAGATTTTATGCATGGATATACTTTTTTAACCTTTTGTCTTTCTATTTTTCGATTAACTTCCGGGGAAACAGTTTGCCGACATGCTGTCATAATTTTAAGAGGACATACCATAGAGTATGTAGTGGTCGAATGTAATCCCGACTTTTATTTCATATTAACGTTACGAAAAAATTTATTACAGGATCGGATAGCAAATTCGTAAAAAGATTTGTCGAAAACAAAAGCTCGGGGGACTTATTGGGTCGCAGTAACTGTTGAATTCAAACAAAGAACGACATTCCCATTGCTTTACCGTTCATGTGGTTCGATTGTGGAGCTCACTACCTTCGGTAATCCGTGAGGCTAATTCGGTGTCTTCGTTTAAGAAGCTGGTTAAAGAGCACTATGTGTTATCACAATAGTATTATGTACAAATTAATGTTTATGCATGTATATTGTGTAAATATATTAATATGTAATTATATTTTTTTTGTTTGAATAATGTATATAATATACTGTTTTTTGTGCACACTAGTTTGCTACTATTATAAGTTTTCCAGTAACAGGTCTGCTGGAAGAAATTTCAATTTGAAATAAGCTGTGCCTTTGGACTCATATTTGTTTTTTTTTTATATTTCTCTGTTTATTATATTGTGTGTGTACATGAATAGTAAAATAAATAAATAAACGATTGGTAAACCTACTGTCGCTCTGCTACAGATGAAGTGAAAATTTGGATTGCTATTACTATCCATAAATCGATTTTTCACGCTTTTAAGAAATACACTGAGTGCACATTTTGGGACCGAATGAAAGTTTTTAGCTATTAAAATTTAAAACGTAGTGATTTTTTTAAATTACTATCTTTGGTTCTTTGTCAGGTTTCCCAGCGGTAACACTGGATTCGATTAATGGTTTCCATAGCAACTGGCATAAGACAAAATTTGAATTTTGTCAAATCTTGTGTATGTTGATATTATTTAGTTTATACAAAATACGTCATAATTTGTGCTTTATAGTTACTAAAAAATATATAAGTATTTAAAAGACGACGAATAGTTTCTATATCGAACGTTAATTCTATTAGCATATTAATAAAAAAATATACGTTGAGTCATAGTTTAGTCGATATTTTCAATTTTTACACATAGAAAGAGAATAAACCAGTACGTTTCATGCATGTTTATTTCTGAACTGATGGTCGACTGAAATATTTTCTTTTGTTTGCACATATAAATATTTCACAGTAAGTTTTATGAGTGTTCTGAAATGGCTAAAAGACTAATAAAAATTTGGGATAACTAAAAGTTGATATGGACGATGAGTATATTCAATTTTCTCCAAAAGTATGTATATTTATTATGTGTATACTGTAATGTATAGTTCATTATTTAAATTTGATATTTTAGTAATATTTTCTCAAAAAAGGATTAATAATGTATTTTTTGTTTTATCTTACATATTAAGTATAGGAGTTGTTTCTACTTCGTATTTAAGATTTTTTTCTTTTAGGTATCCACCTATGGCAAAGTATTAAAGAAATGTTCAGATAAAAAGAGCCCTGAAAAGTTAACTTTTACTGGTAACTTTACACCAAACCATCGCCACTTTCAAATATCTAAAGCTGAAAGGCGCAATAGTTTGCGATTGGATATTTTAAATACAGTGCTGAAAAAAACTGCAACAAAAATGTTACAGGAAAAAGATATGAAGAATTTTTTGGATGATAATCCATTGTATGAGGATCCAAAAGATTTAATAGGTGCTCTTTATTTACCTACTTAATGACTCTTAAATTTCATTGCCGTACATTATCATCATTAGCCTCCAATCCTACAGGGAATAATCCTATAAGGTTGATTTTTTTTGTAGTAATGTACTGAAAATTCTATTTATTAGATATTTCATTAGCAGACCATCTTTAACACAGATTACTTAAAAAATACATATTCGAATATTAAATATGTATGCATATATTTATTTCCAGCATACTTTGTCAGGGTTTCAGGTATACATAAGCTGTTGTAGCCTCACTTGAACAGCAATAAAATCTGTCAATATTTTCTGCTGTTAGGTTAGGCTGGCCATGCAATGATACAAATGAAAATTAGCAAAATCATGCTACACATCTCTCCCACTATAAATTTCTCCAAGATAAAAATTTTATCTGTGCCCAAATTGCTGTGTGTAATAATAATGTCTTATAGGCTATAAAGTTATCAAAGTCAAGAGGTTGTGATGGCGATCTGAATTTGTGTCAAGGCAAGTTTACTTTCCAGGAGGCTTGTACCTATGATTTTTGTGTACAATTTATATCATTGGCTAAGATATAAAGATAGCTACAGAATCAAAACATTTCACATTGTTTCCAAGTTTTGGTGAAATGTTGGTCAAAGAGACTGAAACTTTAAAGTAATAATAAGTAAAATTCTGAACAGTTTTAGATAGATTTATTTCTAAATTTCTTTAGTTTTGGTTACAGTTATTGACTCTATACATTCCTGGTTAGGTGTACTTCCTTCAACATAATGAATAATTAGTATATATTATTAGTATATAGTGTATAGCTGTAGGATAGATGAAGATATATTGTTGTTATATAATACAGAACAACAACATACCTTGTGGATATGGTACATTATGTACAAGAAAAGATGCTGTGTATAAATTGTAGAATGCTTTTAATACATAACATTCATGGTTTAGTGTAGGTTCTTAAACATAGTTTAAAATTAGTATATAGTAGTTGTTGAACAGATGAAGGTACATTGTTATTATGAAAGACAGAACAGCAATATACCTAATGGATATGGAATGTTACATACTAGAAAAAAGACTGTGTTAAATTAGAGAAAAATTTAATTTATTACGTTTTTAGTTCAACGACCCATAAAACCTGTACGTAAGCGTAACATACAAGGCACAGCAATAAATTCACCATATCCTAGTAAAGAGGGTAAACATCTCCTTAAAGAGCAGAAGAAGAAACTCAGCAAAAAGTATGAAGGTCTCATAACTGCTCTTATGGACCGTTGTGAAGAAAATATTGCCGTGGTAAGTTACCAGTGCATATTGTAACTCCCTCTGTTCTCTCAGAAATATCCATATCTGATAGTCTTACAAATTGAACAATATTTTATATTTTTATAGTGTTTTTTAACATTGCAAGTGTATCTTGATATTTTGAAAGAAATTACTTTGATTTAAAATTAATTTCTTTCAAAATATCAAGATAGACTTGCAATATTAAAAAACTTACAATATTAAAAAAAATTATTAAAGTGCAAATTCATGACGATTTTTCTGTTGATATATACCACCTTTTCCTGCTGTTGTTGTCATCTAAGAGGAAAGCCTTGAAAATTTAATTGGGTACATGCACTATGCCAAATATACCAGAAAACTAAGCAGACTAGTGGCTGACGGCATATGCGTCTATGTTACCAAGTGTGGCGATTATGGCGTACCCTGACAAACGCAAACGTCTTTATCCTACAGCATTGCCCTTCCCTCCGGACCTCTGCATCGATCAGACGTGTTTACTGTGTGGATTGTGTTTTATTTTACAAATTTTATCTAAATAATGTAACGACAATATTAGGAGTGCATAAAAGTGCAACGAGAAACACATCGGCGTATGCAGTAAGTTATACTTTTACCTGGGGTCAAGATAAAATTGACGCATAGAAATTTTGTATTGAAGTGTCGCTTGGTGTCCATTTTAATAGAGCCCTGATTTGCTACGCGTAATAAATCTTCACTGACCGCTGCTAGCCTAGTAGCTTATATTCAAGATGCCGATTAATAGATCACCTCCAAGTACGCTATTCGTTGCGTCACAATCTTTACAACATTGTAGCTCTGAGCCTAATATAAGCGAAAAACAAACTATTATTGTGGATGAAACTATACAAAGTACACAGCGTCCTAAACGTAAACGCACTGATAGCTCTAACGACCAATTGGCAAAATTTATGTCTGAGATTAAAACTATGTTCATAGACTTTAAGCAAGAGCAAGACAAAAAAATTGAAAAAATTTGTGTAGCTATTGAAGAAATAAAAAATCAAAATTTTGAGATTCGCACCTCTGTTAATTTTCTGTCACAAAGCTATGAGTCTCTAAAAAACCAAATTAAGGAGTTAGAGGACTATCGACGAGAAAATAATAAATATTTAAAAACAATGGAGGATAAACTAGAAAAAGTTGAGCGCAACTCTCGAGTGACCTGCCTTGAAATTAGAAATATACCTGTAATTAAAATGGAAACCAAAGATAATTTGTTTAATACTGTTGTTGAAACTATGAAGTTAATGGGTGTTACCTTGCAATCATACGATGTTAAAGATATTTTCCGTATTAATTCTAAAGACCCGTTGAGTAAGCCTATTATAGTTGATTTAAATAGCGTTCTCGTGAAGGAAAGGGTATTAAAAATATACTAAGAGTACACGAAAGCATCAAGGAAGCTTACAACAGAGATTTTAAAAATGGGTGGGCCTGTGAAACCTATCTTTATCAGCGAAAACCTAACACCTAAAATGAAGAGATTGTTCTATCTCTCTCGAGATTACGCCAAAATAAACAACTATAAATTTTGTTGGGTTTCAAAGGGAAAAATCTTTTTGCGCAAGTCGGAGGGTGCTACATTGAATCTCATCAAAGAAGAACACGACTTGACCAATTTACAACAAGGAATGTGACTATTATTATTTTTTATTTTTATACAATTTATCAATTTCTTGCTCCATTTACCTCAAATTCGTAGAAAATTATTTTTGTCATGCTCATAGTTTCGCTTTAGTTATGTTTATTATTTTTTTTTATTGTAAACTCTTGTATGCAAGAATAGAAACTTTGTTTGTTCATACATTATACCAAGAAAAAGTATTAGTCTCATGCAACAGCTTCATAAGCTGTATAATTGTATTTTTCTTGGGTTTTCTTTTGGTTATAGTATTGATTATTTCTATCTTAGTATATAAGAATAAACCCACAACAATTCAATCACTACATACACACATAAATACACACATTTTACATACATACAAATTTACTAATGATCTCATATTTGAAATACTATCGGCCCTTTGTAATATTACTGCTCAATTGCTAAACTCTTTAACTCAAAATGGATGAAACTGCAAAAATTATAAGTGAAATAGAAAATCTATCTGTTTCTGATGCATCGATATGCTCTCCTGACAACTGTTTTAAGTTCATAAATAACAATCATTTGTTAAAAATATTTCATGTTAATATTAGAAGCTTAGGTAAAACTTTAATGAATTATTAGTTCTTTTAAATAGAACCAATATTGAATTCGACATTATTATTTTAACGGAGTGTTGGCTAAGTAAGTGTCCTACTATTCCAACCCTAACTGGATATAACTCATATAAGACCGATTATCTTACACAAAACGAAGGAATAGTTGCATACGTGAATGACAAACTATCATGTTCTATAGAATTACCAGTATTCATAGATGCAAATTGTTTAATACTGAAATTATCAAATAAGCTAGCAGTGATTGCATTATATCGGTCTCCTTCACAAAAAATATTGATAATTTTATAAATTGTCTCGATAATACATTAAATGACTTAAAATCAATTGATAATATAGCTATTGTTGGTGATTTAAATATAAATATTAAAGCAGAAGATTCAGATCCATCCTCAGACACATATTTGGATATAATAGCTTGCCACGGTATGATGCCCGCACATTTACTTCCGACAAGAAATGATCGATGCCTTGATCATGTGATTCTTAGAACAAAACACCATGCAACAACTTTAGTTTTCGATTCTTTTATCACAGACCATGCACCTGTCGTATGTTTTTTAGATATAAAAACTAATATAAGTGAATATAAATTAACAAGAGAGCAAGTAAATGAATCAGCTTGTGTAGCTGGATTAGAAAAAACTGATTTCTCTGTTATATTAAAGAATTATGACCCTGAAATTGCTTCAGACTTATTAGTTGAAATGGTTTCTAACATAGTTAAAAGTAATTCACATAGCTTGATCATCTCAAGTAAAAAAAGAATAATTAAGCCATGGATTACGCCTGGCCTTTTACGTTGCATAAGAAATCGGGATAAATTATATTATAAAACAAAAAAAAATTCATTGAACGAAACAGCTAGAGTTACTTATAACCGTTATAGAAATTTTTGCAATCAATTGTTAAAGAAAGTTAAAAGAGAATATGAGCGTAAAGAGTTTAAAAAGTAAAAACTAACCCAAAAGCCACTTGGGACCTAATTAAAAAAATTACTAATATTAATAACAGTTCCCTCTATTGTAATGAGTTATTAAACGTACATAATGATCCTTCTTGTTCAGTTGATGAAGTTAATAAATACTTTTCCAATGTCGGTAAAATGGTAGCTTCAAAAACTAAAAGGAATCGTTAAATATTAAAAATTATACAGAGCCAAATTTAATTACATCACTACACTCAATGGTTTTATTAAGTACTGACTACGAAGAAATTGAACATATTATTCTTAACCTAAAAATACATCAGCAAAGGGTTGGGACAACATACCTACATCAATAGTAAAATCTGCAAGACACATACTTATACCTATCCTTCTTCATGCATTCAATCTTTGTCTCACTCATGGAATATTCCTAAGACATTTAAGAAGGCTCTTGTACACCCTATTTATAAATCTGGTGATAGGAAAAGTATTTTCAATTATCGGCCAATATCAGTGCTTTCAGTTTTTCCAAAATATTGGAAAAGATACTGAATAAGAGGCTAATTTCCTATTTGAACAGTAAAAAATTAATCAGCGATAATCAATACGGTTTTAGATCAGGTAAGTCTACTGAGGATGCAGTAGTGGAACTTACAGACACGATTAATAAAAACTTAACTGCCAAACTTAAGACTATCGGTATATTTTTAGATATATCAAAAGCCTTCGACACGGTTTGTATCACGACTTTATTGGAAAAATTAGAACGTATAGGTATAAGAGGTGTCGCTCAAAATATTTTTAAAAGTTATCTTTATAACAGATCTCAAACTGTCAGTATTGCAAATTGCCGAAGCCAGGAGGAACCACTAACATACGGAGTTCCGCAAGGCAGTGTTCTTGGCCCAACATTGTTCCTTATATACTTAAACGATCTTTGCAACCTGAATCTAAAAAATTGTAAAATTATAACTTATGCCGATGATACAGCTTTAATTATTCAAGGTGAAAACTGGTTAGAAACGCGCATGTATGCAGAAACGGCATTGATGGCAGTAATGAGATGGCTTTCTTTAAATCTTCTGTGTTTGAACTTAGATAAAACGACATGTTTACCCTTTGCTTTAAAATCATCATCCTTACCTAACTTTCCCCTTATTATAAAAGCTCACTCCTGTAATAACCCCACAGACACGAATTGTGATTGTTTTACTGTTGCCTGTTCAAATAAAGTTAAATATCTCGGAGTAATCATCAACAGTACTTTATCTTGGAAGGAACAAATTGACTCGTTAATATATAAAGTAAGAAAGCTAATATACGTGTTTAAAAATCTAAGATCATCTGCAGACTATATAACCCTGAAAACAGTGTATTACGCATTAGGACAATCCATTTTAAATTATTGTATAATTGCATGGGGTGGTTCCGGTAAGACCCAGTTTCTTAGATTGGAAAGAGCTCAGAGAGCAGTACTAAAGGTTATGATTTTTAAACCATTGCGATTCCTACAGTAGATCTCTATGCTTTGTGCAAAATTTTAAGTGTCAGACAATTGTTTATACTGAGGTCATTTTACGCAAACATACACAGCTCTATTATTACCCCGAATTGGATAAAAAAGCGTAGAGGCGATCGAGTATGTCAACCAGTAAATTCTAGCCTATCTGTAGCAAATCGACATTATTTTTACCTTAGTCCTAAACTATATAACAGGGTTAATAAATTGATTTATATTTACCCACTTACTTTGAGAGAGTGTAAGGCTAAAATCACGGAATGGCTTTTGGGTCTTAATTATGAGGAAACTGAAAACTTACTCACTTAACACAAATATGTACTCACACACACTTGCACACGCACACACACACACACACACACACACACACACACACACACACACACACACACACACACACACACACACACACACACACACACACACACACACACACACACACACACACACACACACACACACGCACGCACGCACACACACACACACACACACACACACACACATGCGCGTGCACGCGCGCTCACATGCGTGCACACACGTATACACAAATATGTCACGCACTAAACGCATTCATTTTTTTCTTATTTTTTAAAGTAAAAATTTTGTATAGTTGGAACGCTTACACTAGGAGGATGGGCGTTAATAGCAACGACACAGTTTTTACTAAGGTTGTTATTATCGTACACTATAGATTGTAAACATATGCTTAATGTTCCAAATAAATGCATTTTATTATTATTATTTTTATTGTTGCAATGTTATTACTCAGGATTTTTACCCCCGTACTTTTCTAACCCGACGGTTATCAGTTCTATATGGTCTTAAATTTGTAGTAGTTCTACATGTGTGATTTTGTAGCAGATCTTTGATGTTATGGCATATTTGAATAATTTCATAATATTTGCAGATAACAGAAAAGGATGCTCATATAGCTAAATTAAAGGAAAAATTAAAAGCAGTTTTAGAATACAACAAGCTATTTGCGAGTGAAAATGACCGTCTGAAATGCGAACATGCAACGCTGGTGAAATACGCGGAGGAGTGTAAAAGAGTTATCAAAGAGGAGAGAGAGAAGAGTGACGATTTGCAGAACAAATGCAAGAATTTGCACGAAAGAGTAAAACAATTTGAAATACCTGATAGAGGTGAAACATATTTTATATTTTAAAAATGACTATAGTCGAGTGGTTTAAGACCAATGACCCGAGTTCGATCCCCAGGTGGTAGACTCGTACCAATAGGTTTTTCCACTTGTCACGTTGTCCCAAAAAATGTCTTCGAGGACCGAGTTGACCGAAACCTCGAAAGCCTTGAAAGCCAAGTCGAATTGTTAGGCAATTATGATTTTACCATATTTTGCTGTTCTATGGATACAAGGCGCTGCTATATACTACCTAAGAATTTATTTACTCATATAGTCACTTCAATTCTTTGAAACTTTGTCACGCGAACCTTACTTATACTTATACTTTATTCTTTATTGTACACATTCAAAGAAATATACAGTAAAATTTATGTAATAAAAATGTACAAAGGCGAGCTTAACCCTAACAAGAGTTAGCAAACTTCTTCTTCTTCTTCCTGCCCTTATCCCATGCTATGTGGGGTCGGCACAACATGTCTTCTTCCTCTATTCTCCTCTATTTCCCGTCATCTCAATAATCACTCCATTCTTTCTCATGTCTTCTTTCACACAATCCATCCATCGTTTTTTTGGTCTCCCCATAGCTCTTCGTCCATCCACATTCATCTCTAACATTCTTTTGCCTATATTACATTCTTCCCTCCTCATTACATGCCCGAACCATGCTAACCTACCACTCTTCATTTTCTCTGTCACTGGTGCTACTTTCAAGCCTTCCCTTATATACTCATTCTTTATGCGATCTTTTCTAGTCACTCCACACATCCATCTCTACATTCTCATCTCTGCAGCATGCACTCTTCTTTCATCCGTCACTTTCGTTGTCCAGCACTCTGATCCGTACAATACGACAGGTCGCACGATCGTTTTGTAAACTTTGCCCTTAAGTTTAAGAGGCATGCGTGGATCATAAGTTACTCCCGAGACCTGTCGCCATTTCATCCATCCTGCATTTATTCTATTCTTTACGTCCCGGTCGACATTGCCATCATTTTGGATCACTGACCCAAGGTAACGGAATTCGGAGCAGACTGGTAGCAGAACACCATCCAAGGCAATATGAGAAAAACTGGATGGACTACTGAAGTCACAGAACATGAGTTCAGTTTGGTTCTGCTTATTTTTAATCCGACACTTTCCAGTTTTTCTTGCCATTTTCCCAGCTTGCTCTGTACCTCAAGTGCATTTTCTCCGACAAGCACAATGTCATCAGCAAATAGCATACACCAGGGTGCTTCCTCCTGTATGTTCGATGACAGAGCATCCATAATCAGAAGGAACAAATAAGGACTTAAAGCCGAACCCTGGTGTAAACCTACAGACACATTGAACTTGTCTGTGATTCCAGCCTCAGACCGGACGCAAGTATTGGCTCTATTATACATCGCCTCAACAAGCCGCACATACTTCTCTGGCAGCCCTTTCTCCCTCATACACCACCACAGAACCTTACGAGGTACCCTATCGTATGCCTTCTCCAGGTCCACGAATACCATATGCAAGTTCTTTTGCACAAGCCTGTATTTTCAATCAGTTGCCGAAGTGCAAATATGGCATCCGTTGTTCCCCGGCCCGGCATACACCCTAATTGGTTCTGTGTTACCTCAGTCTCTTCTCTCATTCGTTTTGCTATCACTTTTTCCCATATCTTCATACTGTGTGATATGAGCTTTATTCCCGATAGCTGTTGCAATCTTGTACATCACCCTTCTTTTTAAAAACGGGCACCAGTGAACTGTTGCACCATTCATCGGGGATCACCTCTTCTTGCAACAACTTATTGAAGAACAAAGTCAGCCACTTCCATCCATCTGCTTTCAGATACTTCCATGCTTCTACTGGTATACCATCTGGCCCTACTGCTTTTCCATTTTCATACTCTGTACTGCCATCCTAACTTCGTCTTCAGTCACCTCTTTAACCATGCCCATATTACTCCTAGCATCCTCTAGTACTCCATTCCACTGATTTTCCTCATTCAAAAGTTTGCTAAAATGACCTCAGTTAGCAAACCTTTGATGAAAAGAAAATATAGCTTAACATTTATGCAAGTAGGTAACTGTGTACTCGAAATAAAGTATACTAAAAGAATAATAAGATATAATATTCCACCTACATACCTTCTTACCTTCATACATGTTTACCTTATAACCATCATGTGTACCTTAAAACCTTCATACATGTTATTTAAATTTTATACATAAAACGCTGTTTTTTTTTTAACATTATGCCACAAACAAACTATCTGGAGTGTCATCAAATTCTAGAAAGCCCCAACCCATATGCTCATCATACATCAAAACGTTCCTTTTCGTAAATGCGACAGAATGTACATAGAGACTCTAGGCCTTCAAATGTCAAAGGATTAAGCCGATCAGAAAAAACCTGATTGTTGATGATTCAAGACACTCTTCATTCAAATGAAAGCAGCTGATACTGTTGTGCTGCAATATGCTATAATATATAAAAGAAAATAAAGTAAATATAATAAATGACACATACATAATATAATTTGTTATTATATGTTTAATTTAAGACGAATCGGAGCCGTGCACGGCCATTCCACTGGTGGAGGTGTGCATGAGCTGCAGCAGCAGACAGATCGTGTTAAATCAAACCAAGGAACAGAACTCCCGTCTGCAGAAAGACTTGCAAGCCCTCAAGGATGTGCTGTACAGGTATGCATACAAATACAACGTCCTGTAAATCCACGATCCAAATCCTGTAAGGTCCAGGCTCGTACCAATGGGTTTTTCAAAAACTTATGTACGAATTATATCGTTGGTTTAGACATAAAGACGGCGACGGTCACGTTGTCCCGAAAATATCTTCGGTGGAAGGTGGGTCAAAGGGACTTAATTGTCAAAAACTTATGTACGAATTATGTCGTTGGCATAAAGACGGCGACGGGCTCACCACCTGTTACGTTGTCCTGAAAATATCTTCGGTGGAACGTAGGTCAAAGGGACTTAATTGTCTAGACTAAACCTCTGTCTAACCCTGTGTTGGGAATTGCGTGAAGATATTTATTTGTTTATTTTATTTTGTAAATCCATTGCAGTACTCTCTCTCTCTCTCTCCATTGCAGTACTGCTCTCTTGTGAAGTAGGGTTTGCCATAATGAACGCGCTTGTCAGGCTGATTGGCAGTCGCCGTATCAGACACCTCGCCTGTTAAATGCTGTTGCTCATACCAAAGTTCTCGATAGCCGAGTGGTTGAGTGATCAGATTTCGAGTCAGGAATCCAAGTTCGATCCCCGAGGCTCGTTTTTACAAAAACTTATGTGCGATGTATATCTTTGGCTTGGACATACCTGTAACATTGTCCCAAAACTGTCTTCGGTGGAAGGTGGGTCGAAAGGACCATACTTTCTTTTCTTTTTTCCATCACGTTTTTTTCGAGATGATTTTGTCGCCATCTGTCGGTAGCTGATTGCGTTTTTGAAGCCATTTTTTACCATGTAACCACGCGAAGATATTGGTTGGTATATTCTAGTTTATGTTATATAAGTATGCGATGCATAACGCAGATGCTGGTACCGACTTTGTTATATGGAAGCGAAACATGGGTCTGCCAGAAGTAGCATGCGAGTAAGTTGATGTAAGTCGAGATGCGATCTCTTCGTAATTTGTGTTGCGTTGCCTTGGCCAACCGAAACGAAGAGATTCGCAATATCACAAGCTTAAAAAATGTAAACGATCGAGAAATTATTTAATATATTTGATCAAATTTACAGGCTCAATGTACAACTGTCCAGATATCAGGAGAAACTCCGCAGCAATGCAGCGACGCTGACCACAGACAAGACTGTAGACAAGTACGAATGTTTGGATTCGCTCCTGACCACCAGCCTCGGACAGAGACGTGGTGAGACGAAACAAATTGTCGTTTATTATATTTAAGAAAAGAAAAACCTAATAATAAATAAATATCTTCAAGCCATTCCAAATACAGAAGTAGACAGAGGTCTAGACAATTAAGTCGTTTCGACCCACCTTCAACCGAAGATATTTTCGGGACAACGTTACAGGTGGTTAGCCCGTCGCCGTCTTTATGTCCAGGCCAACGATATAATTAGTACATAAGTTTTTGAATAACCCATTGGTACGAGTCTGCCACCTGGGGATCGAACTCGGGTCTCTTGACTCGAAATTCCGACCACCCAACCACTCGGCTATCGAGACCTTTCGCGCCGCTGATGAGTTTGAATTAATGGCGAGTTTAATTCCTTTTTTTTTTCTCAATTTGTTTCGTTTTCTTTAAAACCAATGATTGAAACTGATATACGGTGATACGTTCACCACCTGCCGCGCTGTCCCATACAAGCACCAGTGAAATGTGGATCGAAAGGACTGAATTGTCTAGACTTCTGACTATCCCAGTATTGAGAATTGTGTATTGTATTTGCTGGTTATATATAATTATGTACATAAAGTTTTTCCTATCATTTTCCAGAATCCGGCAAAGAAGAGACCGCATCGAAGAGAGACGGTCGCGAAGAAAGCCACGCGAGACTTGTTGACCTGTCGGGATTGCTGAGCGCGCAAGCGTTAGGTAATTAATTGAGTCCGAGGTTAATTTAATCATCATTTATTAATAAATATAAATAAATAAATAAATATCTTCACGCAATTCCCAATACAGGGGTAGGCAGAGGTCAAGTCTAGACAATTAAGTCCCTAGGACACACCTTCCACCGAAGATATTTTCGGGACAACGTGACAGGTGGTGAGCCCGTCGCCGTCATTATATCCGAGCCGTAATTCGTACATAAGTTTTTGAAAAACTCATTGGTACTGCCACCTGGGGATCGAACTCGGGTTTCTCGACTCGAATTTCTGACCACCCAACAACTCGGCTATCGTAAATCATTTATTAATCATCATTTTCATCATCATCATTTTCCTAAAGAAAGTAGTTAAAACACTTAGTTCATAAGAAACGATAGCAATAAGGAATAGATTTGGAAAACATAGCGATTGCAAAATTAAATTGAGGCTGTCTTCGATGCTATGGCTTATCAACTGTCAAGTTGTGTATCCCAAATAAGTTCTTATTAAAGTTGAGGGAACAGCTAAATTCGAAGAGACTTCATTGTCTTGACCGGTCTACCCAGTTATTGGGAAATAAGATAAAAAAGTATTTTCAGTTAGATTAAAAGAGTATATTTCTTCAGTTAGTTTAATACTACTGTAAAGGTTAATGATTATTCAAGCATTTATTCAAAAAGTCACGATAGCCGTGCGGTTGGCAGATCGGAATTCGAGTCACGAGACCCGAGTTCAATTCCGAGGTGGCACCTCGTACTAACGGGTTTTTAAAAAACTTATGTACGATTTACATCGTTGGTTTGGATATAAAGACGGCGACGGGCTCACCACCTGTCACGTTGTCCCAAAAAATGCCTTAGGTGGATCGAAAAAACTTAATGGCTAAACCTCTGTCTACCCCTGTAGTGGGAATAGCATGAAGATATTTATCCAACCACTCGTCATTACGAAATTAGTTTTAATATAAAATCCATCCAATAAATACCATGGCCGACCGAAAGCGAAACGAAGAGATTCGCAATATGGCAGGTTTGAAAGATGACCTTGTCTCAAAAATGGATAAGGGCGTGCTTCGATGGTTTGGGCACGTTGAGCGAATGAGTGAAGACCGAATGGTGAAGAAAATATATAGCGCGAAAGTTAATATTAAAGGTGTCGAGGTAGACCGAGATTAACTTTCAAAGACCATGTGAGCAAATTGCTCGAAGAGAGGAGGGTCAAGAGTACACGGATTCCTAGACGTGCATGTATGAAGAAGATGATGAATCTGAAAGAAGCGAAAGAAGTATGTAGGGATCGTGACAGTTGGCGATCTGTTCTCTCTGGCTACCCCGTCAGGGATTGTGCGTGAAGATAAATAAATATAAATAAATATAAAATTCTATATTTTTCAGCCCCTCTATTTGACGCCTATCAAGAGAATCTTCAAGAAAAAGACAACCTCATCACGGACTATGAGAAACAATTCGAAAATATGAATAAGAAATCCAAACAAATTATTAGTGAGAATAAATCACTGAGCGATAAAGTGGAGACGTTAGAAAACGAACTGGTGCAAGTGAGACAGAGCTATAAGAAATTCGCAGTAGAGAGAGAGACAGCGGTGATTGAAAAGGCAACGTTCGCCGAAAGAGCGGAACGGGCGGAGTCCAAACTAAAAGAAGTATACGAATTGTACGAGGATAAAAGTGAGTGTGATATGATTTGAGTCCATTAATTTGTCTTTACCAATATTTAAATATGTATATGGCAATACTATGCATGTTGAAAGTTCCCACGCTCCATAAAAACTTAAATCCGTTTAGCAAAATTATGTTCCTGAACTCTCCGTGGGATACTCGGAATCACTCAATAAAGGGGTAGACAGAGGTTTAGACAAATAAGTCCTTTCGACCCACGTTACTTACACCTATACGACTACATTACTCCGATTCCAAAGTAAGTAGCTAGATTAGATTAGACGGGCAGACTCCATGTCCGAGCGCATATTTTGCGTATGGGCAGGATTGTCTAAGCTTACTCGAGCCAACCCAACTCCTCGAAAAAACCCAGCAGCCCATTGAAGTTACCGGTAACCTTGGGGAGAGATCCATGCACGCTCGGCACTGGGGGCTGTCAGTAACACCTAAATTAAACAGATGTTTGTTAAATTGACCATGACCAGTGAATGCGCAAGTTACGTTCCGAATTTGGGGCTTATTCAGACCTAGGAGCATTTTAGTAACTCGACCATTGATTGCCGGTAGAGCTTCTTTACCCAGAGCCGGGCATGTTGTTGTCTCGTACGGTTACGTACCTCGGATTGAACGAAGCTAAAGGGTAAAGGGTAAAGGGCTAAAGGGTTCAGGTCCCACCGTATGCGTACTGGATCCACCGTAAGCCAGTTCGTCTGCCGCATCTATACCTCTAGAGCCGCTGTGGCCCTTTATCCCCTGGAAGCTTACTTTATTGGATCTACATACCTCGTACTGTCGGACAGTATCCTTATAGTGTAATTTCTTACGTTCCTGTTGGCGATTATGGCTATGGTTGCTTGTATAATACCCATACCGGCTTTGAAGACGGTTTCAGGCTTTCCAGTGGTTACAGCGTTAGGTTCCACCCTAAAAATGGTCTTGTGATTCTAGCCCGTGGCTGCGACACCTGTAGAGGAGGAAGTGGCAGGCGGTCCAGCACCTTAGCGAGCCTTCCTCCTTTGTTTCTGTCTGGGCTTGTTCTTTTTAGCCCGCGCGTTGTCTTGGGACTGGCGCTGCGTCTTTCCAGGCGCTTTGCCTTTGCCCTTCCGCCTAACTATCTGCCAGGTGGAGGCATCATCCGAACGTGAGGGCTCATCAGAGTCCTTAGCGCCCGGAGTACTAGAGGTGGTTGCACCGGCCCTGTTGACACCCTGTGCCGTGCACCCTTGCCTCTCCCTTGGTAAGGCTGGAGGACCTTCGGTTAACACCGTCGGTTGGCTAACAGCCTTCTCGGCCACTGACTTTGGTTCCACCAAAGCTTTGCTGCATGATGTGAGTCACCACCGTGTTAGTGACCCCGCCCTGTATTTTGGTGTCTTTGCCAGACACTCTTTGCACCAATGAGTTTCACTTTTTTCACAGGATTTTGGGTATTTACTGATTTTCCATCCATATTATTTTGCTTTTTGATTTCATTTCCCCGGCCTTCCATCATGCCTCCCTGCATGGAGTCCGCACTTTTGGGAACGTCCTACTCTAAAAGAATTTCAGACGTTAGGATTACCGGGAAAGTATAGGAGCGCAGAGCTGGCTTACAGCGCGACATCGAATGCTCGTTCCGGTTCGAGGGATACCACCCATCGATACTTTCACTTCAGCGTGGCCTTCACTACCACAGAGAATCCCAGTGGACCCCGCACTCCTCACCTGTGGCCCTCTGGATGGACACGTGGCCATTACACCATCCGTGGCTAGCGGAGGGGCTACCGTTTAGCGTGTAATCGGGACCGAAGGGGGCGTGTTGCCTCGCTAATATTGCCCATTTGCCGGTTGGCTCAACCCCCCCAGGACTCCGTCATTCCGCGTACGGAGCTGTACTGCGCAGTTCAAGGCGCCATCTATTATCCCTTTTATAAGTGACATAAGAAGGGTTCGAATCCCGCCCATGTCAGTTGAAATTGTAACTTTTTTCTCTTTAATTTAATCACATAAAAGTTATGCATAAATATGCTTTAAAAATCAACGAAATTGCATGATAATATTGTTTGTTAAATATTCGGTGAGAGGTGAGTGGATAAACTTAATTATCTGGACCTTCATCTACCCCTGTGTATAAGGGCGTGAAGATATTGGTTTTATTATTTATTTATTTTCTACCTAACAGTGGCGGCGATGATGCGCGACTACGAAACGGTGCACCGGGAGTACTTCGCCGCGAGGACTGCCCTGGAGGCTTCCGCGGGCAGGATCTCGCGGCTGGACGCGCGCACCGTGCCCGCCGACCTGCACGAGCGCCGGCTCGACCACTGCAAGCGGTAGGTCGCCTCCCTACCACAGAGCTACCGACCACTGCAAGCGGTAGGTCGCCTCCCTACCACAGAGCTACCGACACTGCAAGCGGTAGGTCGCCTCCCTACCACAGAGCTACCGACCACTGCAAGCGGTAGGTCGCCTCCCTACCACAGAGCTACCGACCACTGCAAGCGGTAGGTCGCCTCCCTACCACAGAGCTACCGACCACTGCAAGCGGTAGGTCGCCTCCCTACCACAGAGCTACCGACCACTGCAAGCGCTATGTGCGCCTCCCCTACCCTGGAGCTACCGACACTGCAAGCGGTAGGTCGCCTCCCTACCAGAGCTACCGACCACTGCAAGCGGTGGGTCGCCTCCCCACAGAGCTACCGACACTGCAAGCGGTGGGTCGCCTCCCTACCACAGAGCTACCGACCACTGCAGGCGGTAGGTCGCCTCCCTACCAGAGCTACCGACACTGCAAGCGGTAGGTCGCCTCCCCACCACAGAGCTACTGACCACTGCAAGCGGTAGGTCGCCTCCCTACCACAGAGCTACCGACACTGCAAGCGGTAGGTCGCCTCCCTACCACAGAGCTACCGACACTGCAAGCGGTAGGTCGCCTCCCTACCACAGAGCTACCGACACTGCAAGCGGTAGGTCGCCTCCCTACCACAGAGCTACCGACCACTGCAAGCGGTAGGTCGCCTCCCCACCACAGAGCTACTGACCACTGCAAGCGGTGGGTCGCCTCCCTACCAGAGCTACCGACCACTGCAAGCGGTAGGTCGCCTCCTACCACAGAGCTACTGACCACTGCAAGCGGTAGGTCGCCTCCCTACCACAGAGCTACCGACCACTGCAAGCGGTGGGTCGCCTCCCTACCACAGAGCTACTGACCACTGCAAGCGGTGGGTCGCCTCCCCACCACAGAGCTACTGACCACTGCAAGCGGTAGGTCGCCTCCCCACCACAGAGCTACTGACCACTGCAAGCGGTAGGTCGCCTCCTACCACAGAGCTACCGACACTGCAGGCGGTGGGTCGCCTCCTGGAGCTACCGACCACTGCAAGCGGTAGGTCGCCTCCTGGAGCTACCGACACTGCAGGCGGTAGGTCGCCTCCCACAGAGCTACTGACCACTGCAAGCGGTAGGTCGCCTCCCCACCACAGAGCTGCCGACCACTGCAAGCGGTAGGTCGCCTCCCTACCACAGAGCTACCGACCACTGCAAGCGGTAGGTCGCCTCCCTACCACAGAGCTACCGACCACTGCAAGCGGTAGGTCGCCTCCCTACCACAGAGCTACCGACCACTGCAAGCGGTGGGTCGCCTCCTACAGAGCTACCGACACTGCAGGCGGTAGGTCGCCTCCCTACAGAGCTACCGACCACTGCAAGCGGTAGGTCGCCTCCCTACCACAGGAGCTACCGACACTGCAAGCGGTAGGTCGCCTCCCTACCACAGAGCTACCGACCACTGCAGGCGGTGGGTCGCCTCCCTACCACAGAGCTACCGACCACTGCAAGCGGTGGGTCGCCTCCTGGAGCTACCGACACTGCAAGCGGTGGGTCGCCTCCTGGAGCTACCGACCACTGCAAGCGGTAGGTCGCCTCCTGGAGCTACCGACACTGCAGGCGGTGGGTCGCCTCCCTACAGAGCTACCGACACTGCAAGCGGTAGGTCGCCTCCTGGAGCTACCGACACTGCAGGCGGTAGGTCGCCTCCCTACAGGCTACCGACACTGCAAGCGGTGGGTCGCCTCCTGGAGCTACCGACCACTGCAGGCGGTGGGTCGCCTCCTGGAGCTACCGACCACTGCAGGCGGTGGGTCGCCTCCTGGAGCTACCGACACTGCAGGCGGTGGGTCGCCTCCCACAGAGCTACCGACACTGCAGGCGGTGGGTCGCCTCCTGGAGCTACCGACACTGCAAGCGGTAGGTGCGCCTCCCTACCACAGAGCTGCCGACCACTGCAAGCGGTGGGTCGCCTCCTGGAGCTACCGACCACTGCAGGCGGTGGGTCGCCTCCCTACCACAGGAGCTACCGACACTGCAGGCGGTAGGTCGCCTCCTGGAGCTACCGACCACTGCAAGCGGTGGGTCGCCTCCCACAGAGCTACCGACACTGCAGGCGGTAGGTCGCCTCCCACAGAGCTACCGACCACTGCAGGCGGTAGGTCGCCTCCTACCACAGAGCTGCCGACCACTGCAGGCGGTGGGTCGCCTCCTGGAGCTACCGACCACTGCAAGCGGTAGGTCGCCTCCTACAGAGCTACCGACCACTGCAGGCGGTAGGTGCGCCTCCCTACCACCAGAGCTACCGACCACTGCAGGCGGTGGGTCGCCTCCTACCACAGAGCTACCGACCACTGCAAGCGGAGGTCGCCTCCTACCACAGAGCTACCGACCACTGCAAGCGGTGGGTGCGCCTCCCTACCACAGAGCTACCGATCACTGCAAGCGGTAGGTCGCCTCCCTACAGAGCTACCGACACACTGCAAGCGGTAGGTCGCCTCCCTACCACAGGCTACCGACACTGCAGGCGGTAGGTGCGCCTCCTACAGAGCTACCGACCACTGCAAGCGGTGGGTCGCCTCCCACAGAGCTACCGACCACTGCAAGCGGAAGGTCGCCTCCTACCACAGAGCTGCCGACCACTGCAAGCGGAAGGTCGCCTCCCTACCACCAGAGCTACCGACCACTGCAAGCGGTATGTGCGCCTCCCTACCACAGAGCTACCGACACACTGCAAGCGGTGGGTGCCTCCCTACCACAGAGCTACCGACCACTGCAGGCGGAGGTCGCCTCCCTACAGAGCTGCCGACCACTGCAAGCGGAAGGTCGCCTCCCTACCACAGAGCTACCGACCACTGCAAGCGGTATGTGCGCCTCCCTACCACAGAGCTACCGATCACTGCAAGCGGTAGGTCGCCTCCCTACAGAGCTACCGACCACTGCAAGCGGTAGGTGCGCCTCCCTACCACCAGAGCTACCGACCACACTGCAAGCGGTAGGTGCGCCTCCCTACAGAGGTACCGACCACTGCAAGCGGTGGGTCGCCTCCCTACCACAGAGCTACCGACCACTGCAAGCGGAAGGTCGCCTCCCTACCACCAGAGCTACCGACCACTGCAAGCGGAAGGTCGCCTCCCTACAGAGCTACCGACCACTGCAAGCGGTATGTGCGCCTCCTACCACAGAGCTACCGACCACTGCAAGCGGTAGGTCGCCTCCCTACCACAGAGCTACCGACCACTGCAGGCGGTAGGTGCGCCTCCTACCACAGAGCTACCGATCACTGCAAGCGGTAGGTCGCCTCCCCACCACAGAGCTACCGACCACTGCAAGCGGTGGGTCGCCTCCCTGGAGCTACCGACCACTGCAGAAGCGGTAGGTCGCCTCCCTACAGAGCTACCGACCACTGCAAGCGGTAGGTGCGCCTCCCTACCACAGAGCTACCGACCACTGCAAGCGGTAGGTCGCCTCCCTACCACAGAGCTACCGACCACTGCAGGCGGAAGGTCGCCTCCCTACAGAGCTGCCGACCACTGCAAGCGGAAGGTCGCCTCCCTACCACAGAGCTACCGACCACTGCAAGCGGTATGTGCGCCTCCCTACCACAGAGCTACCGATCACTGCAAGCGGTAGGTCGCCTCCCTACAGAGCTACCGACCACACTGCAAGCGGTAGGTGCGCCTCCCTACCACCAGAGCTACCGACCACACTGCAAGCGGTAGGTGCGCCTCCTACAGAGCTACCGACCACTGCAAGCGGTGGGTCGCCTCCCTACCAGAGCTACCGACCACTGCAAGCGGTATGTGCCTCCCTACCACAGAGCTACCGACACTGCAGGCGGTGGGTCGCCTCCCCACCACAGAGCTACCGACCACTGCAGAAGCGGTAGGTCGCCTCCCACAGAGCTACCGACACTGCAAGCGGTAGGTGCCTCCCTACCACCAGAGCTACCGACCACTGCAGGCGGTGGGTCGCCTCCCCTACCACAGAGCTACCGACCACTGCAAGCGGAGGTCGCCTCCCTACCACAGAGCTGCCGACCACTGCAGGCGGAAGGTCGCCTCCCTACAGAGCTGCCGACCACTGCAAGCGGTATGTGCCTCCCTACCACAGAGCTACCGATCACTGCAAGCGGTAGGTCGCCTCCTACAGAGCTACCGACCACCGCAAGCGGTAGGTCGCCTCCCTACAGAGCTACCGACACTGCAGGCGGTAGGTGCGCCTCCCCTACCACAGAGCTACCGACCACTGCAAGCGGTGGGTCGCCTCCCCTACCACAGGCTACCGACCACTGCAGGCGGAAGGTCGCCTCCCTACCACAGAGCTACCGACCACTGCAAGCGGAAGGTCGCCTCCCCTACCACAGAGCTACCGACCACTGCAAGCGGTATGTGCGCCTCCCTACCACAGAGCTACCGATCACTGCAAGCGGTAGGTCGCCTCCCCACCACAGAGCTGCCGACCACTGCAAGCGGTGGTGCGCCTCCCTACAGAGCTACCGACACTGCAAGCGGTGGTGCGCCTCCCTACAGGCTACCGACCACTGCAAGCGGAGGTCGCCTCCCTACAGGCTACCGACCACTGCAGCGGTAGGTCGCCTCCCACAGAGCTACCGACCACTGCAAGCGGAAGGTCGCCTCCCTACCACAGAGCTACCGACCACTGCAAGCGGAGGTCGCCTCCCCTACCACCAGAGCTACCGACCACTGCAAGCGGTATGTGCGCCTCCCTACCACCAGAGCTACCGACCACTGCAGGCGGTGGGTCGCCTCCCCTACCACAGAGCTACCGACCACTGCAAGCGGTAGGTGCCTCCCTACCACCAGAGCTACCGACCGCAAGCGGTAGGTGCGCCTCCTACCACAGGCTACCGACCACTGCAAGCGTGGGTCGCCTCCCTACAGAGCTACCGACCACTGCAAGCGGTAGGTCGCCTCCCTGGAGCTACCGACCACTGCAAGCGTGGGTCGCCTCCCTACAGAGCTACCGACCACTGCAAGCGGTAGGTGCCTCCCTACCACAGAGCTGCCGACCACTGCAAGCGGTAGGTCGCCTCCCTACCACAGAGGTACCGACCACTGCAAGCGGTAGGTGCGCCTCCCTACCACAGAGGTACCGACCACTGCAAGCGGTAGGTGCGCCTCCCTACCACAGAGCTACCGACCACTGCAAGCGGTAGGTGCGCCTCCCTACCACAGAGGTACCGACCACTGCAAGCGGTAGGTGCGCCTCCCTACCACAGAGGTACCGACCACTGCAAGCGGTAGGTGCGCCTCCATACCACAGAGGTACCGACCACTGCAAGCGGTAGGTGCGCCTCCCTACCACAGAGGTACCGACCACTGCAAGCGGTAGGTGCGCCTCCCTACCACAGAGGTACCGACCACTGCAAGCGGTAGGTGCGCCTCCCTACCACAGAGGTACCGACCACTGCAAGCGGTAGGTGCGCCTCCCTACCACAGGCTACCGACCACTGCAAGCGGTAGGTGCGCCTCCCTACCACAGAGGTACCGACCACTGCAAGCGGTAGGTGCCTCCCTACCACAGAGCTGCCGACCACTGCAAGCGGTAGGTGCGCCTCCTACCACAGAGGTACCGACCACTGCAAGCGGTGGTGCGCCTCCCTACCACAGAGGTACCGACCACTGCAAGCGGTAGGTGCGCCTCCCTACCACAGAGGTACCGACCACTGCAAGCGGTAGGTGCGCCTCCCTACCACAGAGGTACCGACCACTGCAAGCGGTAGGTCGCCTCCCTACAGAGGTACCGACCACTGCAAGCGGTAGGTGCGCCTCCCTACCACAGAGGTACCGACCACTGCAAGCGGTAGGTGCGCCTCCCTACCACAGAGGTACCGACCACTGCAAGCGGTAGGTGCGCCTCCCTACCACAGAGCTACCGACCACTGCAAGCGGTAGGTCGCCTCCCTACCACAGAGCTACCGACCACTGCAAGCGGTAGGTCGCCTCCCTACAGAGCTACCGACCACTGCAAGCGGTAGGTCGCCTCCTACCACAGAGCTACTGACCACTGCAAGCGGTAGGTCGCCTCCTACCACAGAGGTACCGACCACTGCAAGCGGAAGGTCGCCTCCCTACAGAGCTACCGACCACTGCAAGCGGTAGGTGCGCCTCCCTACCACAGAGCTACTGACCACTGCAAGCGGTGGTCGCCTCCCTACAGAGCTACCGACCACTGCAAGCGGTAGGTCGCCTCCCTACCACAGAGCTACCGACCACTGCAAGCGGTAGGTCGCCTCCCTACCACAGAGCTACCGACCACTGCAAGCGGTGGTCGCCTCCCTACCACAGAGCTACTGACCACTGCAAGCGGTAGGTCGCCTCCTACCACAGAGCTACTGACCACTGCAAGCGGTGGTCGCCTCCCTACCACAGAGCTACCGACCACTGCAAGCGGTAGGTGCGCCTCCCTACCACAGAGGTACCGACCACTGCAAGCGGTAGGTGCGCCTCCCTACCACAGAGCTACTGACCACTGCAAGCGGAAGGTCGCCTCCCTACCACAGAGCTACTGACCACTGCAAGCGGTGGTGCGCCTCCCTACAGAGGTACCGACCACTGCAAGCGGTAGGTCGCCTCCTACCACAGAGCTACTGACCACTGCAAGCGGTAGGTCGCCTCCTACCACAGAGCTACTGACCACTGCAAGCGGTGGTCGCCTCCCTACCACAGAGGTACTGACCACTGCAAGCGGTAGGTCGCCTCCTACCACAGAGCTACTGACCACTGCAAGCGGAAGGTCGCCTCCCTACAGAGCTACCGACACTGCAAGCGGTGGTCGCCTCCCTACCACAGAGCTACCGACCACTGCAAGCGGTAGGTGCGCCTCCCTACCACAGAGCTACTGACCACTGCAAGCGGTAGGTGCGCCTCCCTACCACAGAGCTACCGACCACTGCAAGCGGTGGTCGCCTCCCTACCACAGAGGTACCGACCACTGCAAGCGGTAGGTCGCCTCCTACCACAGAGCTACTGACCACTGCAAGCGGTAGGTGCGCCTCCCTACCACAGAGGTACTGACCACTGCAAGCGGTGGTCGCCTCCCTACCACAGAGGTACTGACCACTGCAAGCGGTGGTCGCCTCCCTACAGAGCTACCGACCACTGCAAGCGGTAGGTCGCCTCCCTACCACAGAGCTACCGACCACTGCAAGCGGTAGGTGCGCCTCCCTACCACAGAGCTACCGACCACTGCAAGCGGTAGGTCGCCTCCCTACAGAGCTACCGACCACTGCAAGCGGTGGTCGCCTCCCTACAGAGCTACCGACCACTGCAAGCGGTAGGTCGCCTCCCTACAGAGCTACCGACACTGCAAGCGGTAGGTGCGCCTCCCTACCACAGAGCTACCGACCACTGCAAGCGGTAGGTCGCCTCCTACCACAGAGCTACTGACACTGCAAGCGGTAGGTGCGCCTCCTACCACAGAGGTACCGACCACTGCAAGCGGTAGGTCGCCTCCTCACCACAGAGCTACCGACACTGCAAGCGGTAGGTGCGCCTCCCTACAGAGCTACCGACCACTGCAAGCGGTAGGTGCGCCTCCCTACCACAGAGGTACTGACCACTGCAAGCGGTAGGTCGCCTCCTACCACAGAGCTACTGACCACTGCAAGCGGTAGGTCGCCTCCCTACCACAGAGCTACCGACACTGCAAGCGGTGGTCGCCTCCCTACAGAGCTACCGACCACTGCAAGCGGTAGGTGCGCCTCCCTACAGAGCTACCGATCACTGCAAGCGGTAGGTGCGCCTCCTACCACAGAGCTACTGACCACTGCAAGCGGTGGTCGCCTCCCTACCACAGAGCTACTGACCACTGCAAGCGGTAGGTCGCCTCCTACCACAGAGCTACTGACCACTGCAAGCGGTAGGTCGCCTCCTACCACAGAGCTACTGACCACTGCAAGCGGTAGGTGCGCCTCCCTACCACAGAGCTACCGACCACTGCAAGCGGTAGGTCGCCTCCTACCACAGAGCTACTGACCACTGCAAGCGGTAGGTGCGCCTCCCTACCACAGAGGTACCGACCACTGCAAGCGGTAGGTCGCCTCCCACCACAGAGCTACTGACCACTGCAAGCGGTAGGTCGCCTCCTCACCACAGAGCTACTGACCACTGCAAGCGGTAGGTCGCCTCCCTACCACAGAGGTACTGACCACTGCAAGCGGTAGGTCGCCTCCTACCACAGAGCTACTGACCACTGCAAGCGGTAGGTCGCCTCCCTACCACAGAGCTACCGACCACTGCAAGCGGTAGGTGCGCCTCCCTACCACAGAGCTACTGACACTGCAAGCGGTAGGTCGCCTCCTCACCACAGAGCTACTGACACTGCAAGCGGTAGGTGCGCCTCCCTACCACAGAGCTACTGACACTGCAAGCGGTAGGTCGCCTCCCTACCACAGAGCTACTGACCACTGCAAGCGGAAGGTCGCCTCCCTACCACAGAGCTACTGACACTGCAAGCGGTAGGTCGCCTCCTACCACAGAGCTACTGACACTGCAAGCGGTAGGTCGCCTCCCCACCACAGAGCTACTGACACTGCAAGCGGTAGGTCGCCTCCTACCACAGAGCTACTGACCACTGCAAGCGGTAGGTCGCCTCCCTACCACAGAGGTACTGACCACTGCAAGCGGTAGGTCGCCTCCTACCACAGAGCTACTGACACTGCAAGCGGTAGGTCGCCTCCTACCACAGAGCTACTGACACTGCAAGCGGTAGGTCGCCTCCTACCACAGAGCTACTGACACTGCAAGCGGTAGGTCGCCTCCTACCACAGAGCTACTGACCACTGCAAGCGGAAGGTCGCCTCCCTACCACAGAGCTACTGACACTGCAAGCGGTAGGTGCGCCTCCCTACCACAGAGCTACTGACACTGCAAGCGGTAGGTGCGCCTCCCTACCACAGAGCTACTGACACTGCAAGCGGTAGGTCGCCTCCTACCACAGAGCTACCGACCACTGCAAGCGGTAGGTCGCCTCCTACCACAGAGCTACTGACCACTGCAAGCGGTAGGTCGCCTCCTACCACAGAGCTACTGACACTGCAAGCGGTAGGTCGCCTCCCCACCACAGAGCTACTGACACTGCAAGCGGTAGGTCGCCTCCTACCACAGAGCTACTGACACTGCAAGCGGTAGGTCGCCTCCCTACCACAGAGCTACTGACCACTGCAAGCGGAAGGTCGCCTCCCTACCACAGAGGTACCGACCACTGCAAGCGGTAGGTCGCCTCCTACCACAGAGCTACCGACCACTGCAAGCGGAAGGTCGCCTCCCTACCACAGAGGTACTGACCACTGCAAGCGGTAGGTCGCCTCCCTACCACAGAGGTACTGACCACTGCAAGCGGTAGGTGCGCCTCCCTACCACAGAGCTACTGACACTGCAAGCGGTAGGTCGCCTCCCCACCACAGAGCTACTGACCACTGCAAGCGGAAGGTCGCCTCCCTACCACAGAGCTACTGACACTGCAAGCGGTAGGTCGCCTCCTACCACAGAGCTACTGACCACTGCAAGCGGAAGGTCGCCTCCCTACCACAGAGGTACTGACCACTGCAAGCGGTAGGTGCGCCTCCCTACCACAGAGCTACCGACCACTGCAAGCGGAAGGTCGCCTCCCTACCACAGAGCTACTGACCACTGCAAGCGGAAGGTCGCCTCCCTACCACAGAGGTACCGACCACTGCAAGCGGTAGGTCGCCTCCCTACCACAGAGGTACTGACCACTGCAAGCGGTAGGTCGCCTCCCCACCACAGAGCTACTGACACTGCAAGCGGTAGGTCGCCTCCCCACCACAGAGCTACTGACACTGCAAGCGGTAGGTGCGCCTCCCTACCACAGAGCTACTGACCACTGCAAGCGGAAGGTCGCCTCCCTACCACAGAGGTACCGACCACTGCAAGCGGAAGGTCGCCTCCCTACCACAGAGGTACCGACCACTGCAAGCGGTAGGTCGCCTCCTACCACAGAGCTACTGACACTGCAAGCGGTAGGTCGCCTCCTACCACAGAGCTACTGACACTGCAAGCGGTAGGTCGCCTCCCCACCACAGAGCTACTGACACTGCAAGCGGTAGGTCGCCTCCCTACCACAGAGGTACTGACCACTGCAAGCGGTAGGTCGCCTCCTACCACAGAGCTACTGACCACTGCAAGCGGAAGGTCGCCTCCCTACCACAGAGCTACTGACACTGCAAGCGGTAGGTCGCCTCCTACCACAGAGCTACTGACACTGCAAGCGGTAGGTCGCCTCCCCACCACAGAGCTACTGACACTGCAAGCGGTAGGTGCGCCTCCCTACCACAGAGCTACTGACACTGCAAGCGGTAGGTCGCCTCCCCACCACAGAGCTACTGACACTGCAAGCGGTAGGTGCGCCTCCCTACAGAGCTACCGACACTGCAAGCGGTAGGTCGCCTCCTACCACAGAGCTACTGACCACTGCAAGCGGAAGGTCGCCTCCCTACCACAGAGCTACCGACCACTGCAAGCGGTAGGTCGCCTCCCTACCACAGAGCTACCGACCACTGCAAGCGGTAGGTGCGCCTCCTACCACAGAGGTACTGACCACTGCAAGCGGTATGTGCGCCTCCCTACCACAGAGGTACTGACCACTGCAAGCGGTGGTCGCCTCCCTACCACAGAGCTACTGACACTGCAAGCGGTAGGTGCGCCTCCCTACCACAGAGCTACTGACCACTGCAAGCGGAAGGTCGCCTCCCTACCACAGAGGTACTGACCACTGCAAGCGGTGGTCGCCTCCCTACCACAGAGGTACCGACCACTGCAAGCGGTAGGTCGCCCCTACCACAGAGGTACCGACCACTGCAAGCGGTATGTGCGCCTCCCTACAGAGCTACCGACACTGCAAGCGGTAGGTGCGCCTCCTACCACAGAGCTACTGACACTGCAAGCGGTAGGTCGCCTCCCCACCACAGAGCTACTGACCACTGCAAGCGGTAGGTCGCCTCCTACCACAGAGCTACTGACCACTGCAAGCGGAAGGTCGCCTCCCTACCACAGAGCTACTGACACTGCAAGCGGTAGGTCGCCTCCTACCACAGAGCTACTGACACTGCAAGCGGTAGGTCGCCTCCCACCACAGAGCTACTGACACTGCAAGCGGTAGGTGCGCCTCCCTACCACAGAGCTACTGACACTGCAAGCGGTAGGTCGCCTCCCACCACAGAGCTACTGACACTGCAAGCGGTAGGTGCGCCTCCCTACAGTAATATAAGAAACATAACTCTCTCTTTCTATCTTCAGTAACTCAGCACCCTCTGAACTTCCGCTCGACAAATTTTTCGTAACCCTTTCGTCTCGCATTCACCAACTAACACCACAAGTGAAGCGTGCGTAAATAAGTTTTACTTCAAATACTGATTGGTACGAGCCTATCTCACGGGGATCGAACTCAGATCCTCTGACTCTAATTCCGATTCCGGTGAATTAGTTATCATTGCATTGGAATTGGATTAGTATTGGCATTGGGTTCAAGGGTAAGCGTGCAGGTTGTACCGGCGGGCCGCGGTGATATTCCGGCGCCGCGCACGCACGCACGCGGCGAAGGCGAGCCGCGTGCGGCGCAGCGTGCGCGGCAAGCTCGCCGCCGACGGCTCGCTGCGACAAGCGCTGCTCGCACTGGACACCATCAAGAACGAGATAAAGGTGGGTTCACATCGATCTCGAGGTTTTATCTTAGATTAAGTGAGTTAATGTTCAAAGCGAGGCCACAGCCAAGGCAGCGGGGCCAGACTGAGTGAGGAACACCGTAGCAAGTGTACGGACATGACCTTTTAAATTACGCTCCCCAAACGAAAACCTGTTTGTTATGTATATATGTATATTTACAGATAAGGTATTTGTACAGATATTTCTGTTGTTACTCACCTTAATTAACCTTAAGTTTCTTCCTTATAGTATGAAACACTGGCGATGGAATCGAACCAAATCGCCTAGTAATAAAGTTAAAATTACTGCTGAAGTTCTATAACCTATTTCTTTAATAATTAAAAGTCTGATAAAAATAATTTGTACGATATAACGTTATATATCAAGATAAAAAAAGTATACAATGTCTTTCAAAAGTCTAAAATTGAAAATATTACAATAAAACGTAATCGATTGTGATACCGTTTCTTGCGTAAATATTTTTATTTATTTTATTTATCTTCACGCACAATCCCTGACGGGGTAGCCAGAGAGAACAGATCGCCAAGTGTCACGATCCCTACATACTTCTTTCGCTTCTTTCAGATTCATCATCTTCTTCATACATGCACGTCTAGGTATCCGAGTACTCTTGACCCTCCTCTCTTCGAGCAATTTGCTCACATGGTCTACGAAAGTTAATCTCGGTCTACCTCGACACCTTTTAATATTAACTTTCGCGCTATATATTTTCTTCACCATTCGGTCTTCACTCATTCGCTCAACGTGCCCAAACCATCGAAGCACGCCCTTATCCATTTTGAGACAAGGTCATCTTTCAAACCTGCCATATTGCGAATCTCTTCGTTTCGCTCTCGGTCGGCCACGGTAAGGCCGCACATTTTACGAAGAGATCGCATCTCCACTGCATTCAACCTGCTTTTATGCTTCTTCTGGCATACCCAGGTTTCGCTGCCATATAACAAAGTCGGTACCAACACTGCGTTATGTATTGCAAGGCGTGCACTTTTCACAACGCCTTGCCTTTTGATTAACGCAGTCAGGGCACCATTGACTTTGTTCCCGGCAACGACACGCCTGTCCACATCTAAATCACATCTTCCATCCCGGCTAAACGCACTCCCCAAGTATACAATTTCATTCACCTGTTCTAGACATTCCTGATTTACCCAAATTTCGCACTTCGTTCTTTCTTCGTCCCTTTCAAATACCAGAACCTTAGTTTTATTAGCATTCAAACGGAGACCATTAATTTCACATTCTTCTTCATACACGTGACTAATGCCTGCAGTTCTGCCTCTGATGGTGCTATAAGCACTGCATCATCAGCATAAAGCAGACAATTTACTTTTATGTCACCCAATTTCACACCCAAACAGCTATCTTTCAGCTTCTGTAAACAGCTGTCGAGATACAGTATGAATAGCCAGGAAGACATGACACAACCCTGTTTTACGCCCGTTTGGACGCTAAACATGGGTGACAGGTCATGCCCTACCCGCACACAGGCTTTACAGTCACAGTAAAGTGACTGCACAGCCCTTAGCAATCGACCATCCACACCATACCCCGGCAACAGTTCCCACATTTTCTTCCTTACAACCTTATCAAATGCTTTCTCAAGATCCACAAAAGCACAGAAAATCTTCTGGTTAGCAGCCAGAAGCTTCTCCGTGATCATGCGGAGAGAAAACATTTGATCCGTGCATCCTCTTCAGGTCTAAATCCGCATTGTGCCTCCATAGAAATCTTTCCGATTTATCTTGCATCCTACGTGTCAAAACCTTCGAGTAAACTTTACTTGCTAAACTGGTCAAGCTGATCGCCCGATAGCACCCGCAGTCATAATGTGAACCTTTACCTTTGTATAAAGGCACAATGACCGCGGATCGCCAATCATCCGGAACAGCCCCCGTTCGCCAGCACAAATTGCACAGCAGATGAAAGCTGTCCCAGACGCGTGGCCCACCATACTTGACCATTTCAGCAGTAACTCTGTCTAGTCCCGCAGCCTTACCACATTTCAAACTTCTAATCGCACATTCAATCTCTTTCATACTGATGACCTCAGTGTCATCGAGGTCCGAGTCTGGCGTACCAGTCACGGCGTCACTCCCGGATCCCTCACTAAGATCATCGAAAATATTTGAAAAATATTTGAAATCTTATTTATGCGACAGACAAATTCTATGTAATATCGGGTACAATTTTAAGTAAAAAGAATGAAGTTATTATATCACAGGGAATTGTTATTAAATATTTCCTTACATATTGGATAAGGCCCGAGATTAAAACAAAAAACATGCCGGAAACCACTTCAAAACAAGTTCACAGATCATCATCCCTACCTCTCATGGCTCCCTATATCTTAAAAAATAGAACACAACTCGCAAGCAGAGGATCATAAACGCACCCAGAACATACTTGAGCGTATTTTTTTATAACAAAGGGAGGCAAACGAGCAGGTGGCTCACGTGATGGTGAGTGATTACTTCATTTCTACTTCACGCCGGTATTCTGTGAGGTCGTGGTACTTCCCCCAGTCGAGCCGGCCCATTCGTGCAACAACAAAAGCTGATGCGTGGCTCTACCACTAAAATGACGTATGCTGCCCCTGCAGGCAGTGAAAGGCCGCGCGTACTCCTCGCTCGAGGAGCTGGAGCGACGCATAAAGCAGCAGGAGCGTCGCGCTGCTCACGCGCAGGCGCAGCACCGGCGCGAGCTGGAGCGCGCCGCCCTCGCGCTGCAGCACAAGGAGGGCATCATCCAGAGTCTCATAGACAAAGTAGCCGACGTGGAGCAAGTCGGGTGGGTAATTCATATACATGGGTGCGTCGGAAAATTTTGGCAATATTTCGAAACTAGCTGCGGCTGTGCCCGCAGTTTAACACTTAACGCGGAACCCTAACTATGTTTCGAAAATAAAAGTGGCCTATGTTACTCCTTATGACATCACTATCTGATAGTGAAAGTCCTGTTAAAATCGGTCCAGCCGTTTCAGAGATTAGCCGGAACAAACAAACACACGGACAAAATTTTTAATATTTTCGTGTATGTACAGTATAGTAAAAAAAACGGTTATTTCAATATTACAAATAGACACTCCAATTTTATTTATGGGTATAGATATTGAATTTGTTTTGATTTTATGAAAAAAGAATACTAAGGGCATACAGACGACATCCGTGGACGAGTGAACTACAGGCAGGTTTTCATGGTGTCGCCAGCTCGAACCCGGTTTCGGACCGGTTTCGAACCCGGGTTTCTTTTTTTTACATTTTCTCGAGTCTGGGTGTTTGTGCGCCTTTGTTGTTTTCATTCCATAATACAAGTGCTTAATCTACTTACTTTGAGATCAGAGCAATGTATGTGTTGTTGTCCCCATCTATGTATGTATAATATCATGTTAAGATATTTATCTTATTTTTCCTTTGTATGTAGCTGAAGTATGCTGGGTAAAATTAGAAAAGTTGGTTCATTATTTTTTCATAAAATCATATGGTTCACAATTTATCTGTAATCTTAAGTCTTGCTAAAGATTTTGAAACAGGTGAATATTGTTTTTAGGTTAAGTCAAACGAACGCGCACCGTCTGCAAGGTATCGTGTCGGACTCTTCCTCGACGAATGAAAAGGAGAAGAAAGATTCTAAAGCACCTGTGAAGCTCATACCGTCTTCTGGGGGCTACTTTCAAGAAAAGCAGAAAAGAGGAAAAGTGAAATAGAGGATGAAAACGAATACATATTTGAGTTCGAATTCAATTTATCATTAACTTGCCGTTATTAACTGCTAAAAGTTAACTGTCATTTTTTTATCAGTCTTAGAATATATACATATATATAAGATATTAATCTAACATTACACTGAAAATGCGGTTGTTGTGCGGTATCGGCGTAAGAATTATACAGATGCTATTAATACTTACTTCTCTCTCTCCATCTCTCTCTCACTCATTTACTCACTCACTCACTCACTCACTCACTTGGGTGCCATGAGAGGCGACCGAAACAAAAGTCATGTAAATGATAATAGCTACCGGTAGATGGCGGAATAACCATCTTGAAAAATGGGCAGCAGTGTCAACGCGCGCGAGGTATCTCGTACTGCGATCGCCAATCCATTTGCCAAACATGACGATTACGGCAAATCGTCTAAAGGGTGAATTCTGTCTCCTGCAGTGGAGTTTAAGCCTGTCAAGTACACTGAAATAAAAATAAAGTCACAATAGCCGAGTTGTTGGGTGGTCGGAATTTCGAGTCGAGAGACCCGAGTTCGATCCCCAAGTTGCAGTACCAATGAGTTTAAAAAAAAAAAAACTTATGTACGAATTTCATCGTTGGCTTGGACATAAAGACGGCGACGGGCTCACCTGTCACGTTATCCCGAAAATATCTTCGGTGGAAGGTGGGTCAAAGGGACTTCATTGTCTAGACTTGACCTCTGTCTACCCCTGAATTGGGAATTGCGTGAAGATATTTTTTATTTATATTTTTATAAGTACACTGAAATCGTTGAAACCTATTGAGTGGTTTAAGTGTGAAAATGTAATTAAAAGCTTTCACAGTCTTCAAGTTTCTGTTTCATCTTCACGCCATTTCCAATACAGGAGTAGATAGCGCTCTAGATAGTCATTTCGACCTACCTTCCACCATACTTATTTGGACAATGTGGAAGGTGTTGAGCGTGCCGCCGTCTTTATGTCCAAGCCAACGATATAATTCGTACATAAGTTTTTTGAAAAACCCTTTAGTACGAGCCTACATGGGGATCGAACTCGGGTCACTTGACTCGAATTCCGATCACCTATGGCTATCGTGACCTTTTTAAAAATTTGTTTTCGAAATTGAGTTTGAACCAATTATTATAATCTTTTAACTAGTCAGTATTTAAAGGTGTAGTAATTATCAGTAAAGAAATAAAATAACTTTGTGTTACAGAAATAAAAGGACGTCTATATTATATATATTCTATATATAAATTCGTTCTGTTTAATATATATATTGAAATACCTTAAAAATTGTAAATTCTATAGATTGAGAAAAATTTTAAGACAGTAAGTAGATACATGTTCATGGTAAGGTAGGTCTTTTGATAAGGAATTTGATTCATAGAGTTATCTAAGGTTTTTATCTCATTGTTTAAAAATCACTCAGTCATGTTGATGTGGGTTCGTCATTGGTGTTGAGGATTATAAAATGTACTACGGAAGTACGTAGATACGAAGCCCGACGCCAGTTACGCGGGTGTTGTACTTGACGGAGATATAAGAGACATTTTGTCTGCTGAGTAAATATTATTATGCCTTGGTCTAGTATTATCGGCAATGGAAGTAGCTTAGAGCTAGTTCCTGGTTCTGAACTGCGTTCTGCCTTTCCATCAAGTTGAAGTCGACCGCAGTACGTGTTAAAAAGTCAAATATATTATATACAATTATATACAAATGTATATATAAAATATTCCGTGTGGTAACGGCGTAAGAATATTGCCACTCCGTTTCTTTCGATGTGTGTCGTAAGGGGCGACTAAGGGAATTAGCCTTGAATATCGTTATGGCAACCGATAGATGGCGGGATAACCATCTGTAAAAATATCAGACCAAAATTATCAGACCGAGGATAGACAGCAGTGTCTGAGTGATCTGGTATTGCGATCGCCAATCCGCTTGTCGAAAGTGGCGATTATGGCAAATCCTCCCTATGGAATAGGCCTATATCCAGCAGTGGGCTATAACAGGCCGATATATATGTTTGTATGTATGTATATGCAAATGTGGATCCATCGATATTATTTATTAGTGAAGTTTGCTTGTCAACATAGCTTGCCCGAAAGCCTTCAGAGAAAACTTGTTTTCATTTTAATAACTTTAACCTACCTTTTTTTAAAATAAAACGATGTTTCGAATGCTTTACAGCATCCGTCACGAGGGGACTTTACAGCATCCGAAACGTCGGGAAATAAAAATAGTTTGTAAAAACTAATTAAAAACGCGATAAAATCCGAAAATCGCTTTATTTTAAATGTGTAGTATTCGCGTAAATACAAGAAATCATTATGTTTAACCTACCGTGCATAGAATTTTTAGAGAAGATTACCTTATAAAACTTCAGATATTTTAAAAAGTAAAGTCTCTGTTTGGGAATTATTGTTTCTTAAATTTAAAATCGTAGTACAATTTGACGACCTCCTTGGATGAGTGGCGTAAACACCGGGTTTCAAGGTGTTGCCATCTCTGATGTCCCGGGTTCGACTCCCGGACGGGTCAATTTAGAAAAACCACTTTTTCTGCATTTGTCTCGGGTCTGGATATTTGTGGTGCCTTTGTTGTTTCCGATTCCTTACCACAAGTGCTTTAGCTGCTTACATTGGGATCAGAGCAATGTATGTGATGTGGTCCCTATCTATGTATGTATTTATTATTATTATTAAAATAACGTGAAGTGAAAGAAAACGACTACCAGAATTTATTCCTTGCAGAATATTGTGGAGAGTTAATAGGTGCAGGTACCGTTCTTTGTGGTTAACTTTAGGAACTTCAGCAGTGGACTTCCGATAGACTGCAAAGAAGAAGTAAGGAAACGAACAAAGTACGCTGTTAGACAATCTATCCAGATTAAGGGCTAAGGTCGGCGCTAGTACTCGAGACCTAGTAATCAAGGTCTTTAATTATTCTAACATTTAGATATGATTTAGTATTATAGTAGTAAGTTTCTCTATTTCTAGTCATGTTATGAAAAATTAGTGAGTTATTAAATCTCTACGACTTCCTTGTACGAATTTTAAGCTTTGTTATTATGTAAATTATTTTTCGCAAATATTATATTGTTTAGTTATTTAATTAAAGATTTTGTGAATGTAATTAGTAGTTAAAATATTAAAGAAAACCTATGTAGTCATTGTTTTTGTAGATCAAATTAAATTATGAAATAAATTTAAATATTCACAATTTCTTTTATTTTACCGTAACTGGAAATGTTATATGAAGATATAACGTTAAACAATAAAGACAAGAATAAAAATACTGAAATTATTTTCTTGAACAGTGAACCAAAAGAAAAGCCCAAGTGAGATGATCATTTATGGGAAGATACGAGTATGTTCTTCGTTGGAAAGATCTTTAAAACTGTTATTGTTAATGTTAAAAAACTAGAAAGAAAAGGAAAAAACTGTTAAAGTGCAGTACCATAACCATTACCACATAGTTATGACGCTGGTTCCCATCACCGTTCTGCCATTTTAGTCTGGTATTTTTCAAGATAGTTAATTCTATAGTAAGCGATTGCTATTCAAGGATTCTTCCGTAGTTGCCTCTTACGACTACCTCAGGGAAAGGCGTGGTGTTTTCTTTCGCCGATAGCACAGGGAATTACACCACACTACTGTTCATCATTAGTCTGCTAAATTCCGCGATGCGCAAGCATCTCTACTAGATCTGTGACTTCATGTCTGGTATATTTCGAGGTATCCAGGCAGTTACCCACAGAATAGAAAAGGATAGATAATTCTTACGGCGATACTGCACGACACAATTTAAACTCATAACCTGCATAAAAGATATTTTTTTAATCTTCACGCAATTTTCCGATATTAGTATACATATAGGCAGAGGTCTAAACAATGACGTTCTTTCGACCATCTTCTCACCGAAGCTTATTTGTGACAACGTGACGGGTGAGCCTATCGCAGTTTTGGTGTCCAAGGTGACGGTATACATACCGTTACCTACGTAAATATGTCAGTATAATAATATACTTACATATTTACGTAGATTAATATTCAAATATACATCCATGACTCCAGTACATTCATATTTATCACACAAATGTTTTCCTCTAGCGGTATTCGAACCCGCAACCCTTGGCCTTGGACGCAGGGTCACTACCAAATCAGCCTGCGGGTCGTCAGTTGTAAAATATTTTTTTTAGTATAGAGATTCTTAATAATTTTTTTCTTTGTCCTGATAAAAAATTAAAAAAAAGTCACGATAGCCGAGTGGTTGGGTGGTTGGAATTTCGACTCAAGAGACCCGAGTTCGATCCCCAGGTGGCAGGCTCGTACCAATTGGTTTTTGAATCTTATCGTTGGCTTGACATCTAGATGTCAAGCCAACGATATAATAACGGCGCCGGGCTTACCACCTGTCTCGTTGTCGCGAAAATGTCTTCGGTGGAATGGTGGGTTGAAGGGACTTAATTGTCTAGACTAGACTTCTGTCTACCCCTATATTGGGAATTGAGTGAAAATATTTTTGTGTGATCGTTTTAATATTGTAATACAAAATGTAAATTAGTGTTAGTTTAAGGAAAATTATTTACTTCAATTAATTTGAAATGAACGTACGTACGTACTGTATTCTTGTTACTATCGAAAAAATATTTATATAAAAATTATTAAACATCTGTTCAAATATTTTTACCTCAAAATTTTGTAACGGCGGTTCAAATGTAAGTGGTTGTAAATACATAATTGCCTACGTAATAGCACTACAGCTCTATAATTTAATATATATGTATCTACAATATACTCTTATATCCCAGGTCATGCTATTACACTTACGGTATCCGCTCTAGCGAGCTTATATCCATGAGGCAGTCAGAAGGCCTCCTAAGAGCGTCAAATCATAACATGTTAAGCTACTTACTTTGGGATGAGAGCAACATATGTCGTCCCTATCTATGTTTATATTTATTTATTATTGTGTTTTCAAAAGCTAAAAGAAGGATACCTACGGAGTTTCTTTCGCCGTTTCTTCTCCATCAGAGGAACCTAAATACATATTGATAGTAGTTTAAAAAATGATTATCGATGGATGTATTGTATGTTTCTTATATCTGTAATTAATACGAATATCAAATCAAATCATTTGATTGGATATTTAGATTTGATCCACGCTGGATGAATGCCATACGCAATGATCATAATGACCTTAGCCTCCTAGGTTACTAACCTAACCTCAAAGGTTTGACTTTGAGGTTAAACTGCACTTAGATTCGAATGTAGGGTCTCTACCAACAAGGCTATAAGCACGACACTATTGGATAAAGGATTCAACAGTCAGACATTATACGCAAGGACTGCGAACACAGATTATAAAATTCGCGTAAATGTACGCCAATGATAAAATAATTTTAAGGCCACTGACATGTGGGCGAAATTAAGATAGTAACTTATAAATATTTACTGAAAAACTTTACTCATGAATAGTACACTTAAAAACAAGTTTGAACATATAATTATGATAAAGATATATTACAATATTCAAGTCGAGGAAAAAACAATTAGAAATTGGGTGTTCTAAATTCAAATTTAGTTTAATTAGCATTTAAGATATGCGCCTCCTTTCACTTAAGCTGATTATAGGATCATGTCATAATTTTGTCATATCATTTACTTTCACCCAAGCTCGTAATGGTACTGATCGTCATACAGAAAAAAAGGACAGAAAGCTGATCTTAGATCAGTCTCACACGGCACTACATAGTACGAGCAAATAATGATGTAATTGGTTAATATACAACACTTGAGCATACATAATTATATATTCATCTTCGCAACTATTTCATTGACGTAAAAGTTAATAAAATTAAACCAATTAAGATGCACCTTAGCACAGTAGTAGATTATTAGTAGAAGTCAACTAGGAATCAAGGATTTTAGGAAGCCTTACCCTATCTAAGAACTTTTTTAATCTTCATCATATCTGTCCATATAGACCACGACAGTCAAGTGGTTGGGAGGTCGGAATTTCGAGTTAAGAGATCAGAGTTCTATCCCCGGGAAGTAAGCTCATACCAATGAGTTTTTTCAAAACTTAGATACGATTAATATAGTTGTCTTGGAGATAAACGACGAAAGGCATGCACCTGTCACGTTTTCCCAACGTGAATCGAAAATGGTGGGTCGAAAGGATTTAACCTCTGTCTACCTTAGTATTTTTAATAGCGTGAAGCTAAAACCAAAATAGACACCATATAAAATTAAAAAATACGAATACACACGGAAACACGGAATAAAGCTTTTTTATCTTTACGTATTTCCCAATACAGAGCAGGGACAGCCAGATGTCTAGACAATTAAGTCCATTTTTTATAGAAAAGGGAGGCAAACGAGCAGGCGGCTCACGTGATGGTAAGTGATTACCGCCGCCCGCAATACCAGAGGCATAGCAGATGCGTTGCTTCCCTTAGAGTGCCCCCCCCCCATAATTGGGGGAAAGGGGTGAGTAGGCCTCCGGCCACCTGCACTCACCAGACGAAACGCAGAAGTTTGTTAGACTTCTACTTCACGCCGGTATTCTGTGAGGTCGTGGTACTTCCCCGGTCGAGCCGGCCCATTCATGCAACAACAAAAGCTGATGCGTGGCTCTACCACTGTCAGGAAAACCTTTCCTAAGTGGGTCCTTTCGACCCACATCTACCGTAGCTTATTTTAAGACAACGTGACAGGTGGTGATCCTGGCGTAGTGCAAGCCAAGGTTTTAATTCACATAAGTTTAAAAAAAGCAATTCAAACCATTTCTACCAGCCTGTATCCTAGGGATCGAACTCAGGTATCTTGACTCGAATTCCAATCACCAAACCACTCAGCTATCGTGACTATCTTGGAATAAAACTTGTAGTAAAAAATAAATCCATAGATAATAAATAAATACCCTAATAGTTGAAAGCCAGCATAAGCAACGTTTAAAGTACAAGGTGTTGGGTGCTACGATCGCCAATCTGCTTGCCAAGCGTAGTGATTGTGGCTAACCCTCGTACTAAACATAGGCATAGGCCATGTCCCCTGCAGTGGACTTTTACAGACTGTTGAGTATGTGTACATGTTCAACCCTCGGTTTGTCAAAAAACCTCGCTTTAAAAATCAAAACACAATGATTATTTTGTTCATTACATAAACATTGTAGTAACAATGATAGAACTCATCCGACCCGATAGGATGTAGAAAAAGTGGTTTTCTTCACTAACCCGTCCGGGAATTAAACCCCGGGACCACCGTCGTCCCAGCTACATGAAGTGTCCGTATGAAAACTGATGTGTACGTCACTCTTCCTCAGAGGTCGTCTATATTAATAATACATAGGTAGGGACAACAACACTTGTGGTATGAAATCGGAAACAACGAAGGCACCACCATAATCCAAAAATAAATAAATAAAAAAATTCTTCACGTAATTCCCAGTACAGGGGTAGACAATGGTCTAGTCTAGACAATTAAGTCCCTTCGACCCACCTTCCACCGAAGATATTTTCGGGACAACGTGACATGTGGTGAGCCCGTCGCCGTCTTTATGTCCAAGCCAATAATATAATTCGTGCAGCCTGCCACCTGGGGATCGAACTCGGATCTCTTGACTCGAAATTCCGACCTCCCAACCACTCGGCTATCGTGACTTTTTAAGTTTTTACAATCATCCAGACCAGAGGTAATGTAGATAAAGTGCTTTTTCTACATTGACCCATCCGGGAATCGAACCCGGGTTATCAGAAATGGCGACATCTTGAAAATGGGTGTTTACTCCACCTCCACACATATTTACGGCGAGTGCGACGACCAAACGGTAGTCAGGTTTGTGTAATGCTGCAGGAACCAATGTTTTAATACGTAAAAGGTATTAAGTTTTTATTATTTTAATTTTAAACGTTTATTATTTGAATATCAACGTCTCATTGTATAGTAGAAGGTTTAATTAAAGTTGATTTAAGCTATCGCTTTTCCAATGTTTAAATTAATGAAAAACCATATATTATTATTATATTATGCTAAGGTATACGACCTCCTTAAGTCTTAGCGGGTATTACTGATAATAGTTAATTATAACTACAGTTAACATAAATTCCATATTTAAATATCTATTAAAAGTAGATATGCCCTGGTATCCTCGTGATCTTAATACCATTTCTAAGTATTTATAGATAGCCACGATAGCCGAGTGGTTGGGTGGTTGGAATTTCGAGTCAAGAGACCCGAGTTCGATCCTCAAGTGGCCGTACCAATGGGTTTTTCTAAAAAGTTATGTACGAATTAATATCGTTGGCTTGGACATAAAAGGCGGCGACGGGCTCACCACCTGTCACGTTGTCCCGAAAATATCTTCGGTGGAAGGCGGCGACGGGCTCACCACCTGTCACGATGTCCCGAAAATATCTTCGGTGGAAGGTGGGTCAAAGGGACTTAATTGTCTAGACTAGACCTCTGTCTACCCCTGTATTGGGAATTGCGTGAGGATATTTTTAAGTATTTATATATGTATTTTTATGTATTTATAAGTATTTTTCCATAGAGGTACACGCTGAGCTCCAAGCTATTTATATACTTTCCAATAATATTAGCAAATAATGATGCCAACCTCTTCATTAACGGTATTTTAAAGTGATGGACTTTAAAATAGGAGGAGAACTTGATGAGCGGATAATCTAAGTAGCGAATTGGCGATTATAGTGTTAGACACCTTGCACTTTAGGCACCACAGTCCGTCACCTAGCAGGTCAAGTCTTGGTCTTTGGCAACAATTGACATTCATTTTAAGTCAATTAAATTAAATTTCTCTCTCCGTTCCGAAATGATATTTGACTTTAGTACGTCAGGGAATTTATATATATATATATATATATATATATATATATATATATATATATATATATATATATATATATATATATATATATATATATATATATATATATATATATATATATATATATATATATATACATATATATATATATATATATATATATATATATATATATATATATATATATATATATATATATATATATATATATATATATATATATATATATATATATATATATATATATATATATATATATATATATATATATATATAGATAGTTTATAAGTCTTTAAAAAAATAGGTTTTGTCGTGTACTACTAAAGTTAAGAAATGTCCATATTATTAATTGATGAGTCTCCATCCTAGTTGTGCAGACAAGCAGTATGCAAAAAGTTTTTTTTTAATTATGCAATTTTATTGATTTTTAAAGCATATTTATGCTGAACTTTTATGTTATTAAATTAAAGAAAAAAAAAGTTATTTTTTTAAAAAAGTTCAACTGACGTGGCGATCGCTACACATCGGCGAAGGTCGCGGGGTCGAATCCCGCCCGTGTAAGTTGAAATTTTAACATTTTTCTCTTTAATTTAATAACATAAAAGTTTTTTTAATTGCTTAAGGGAAAGTTTTTATACGTGGGGAAATACCTAACGTGTACCCGCTCCGGGGAGGCAAGGACGGAGTATTTCGGGCTCACACCGACGAAAACTCCAAGGTGTTCTGGGTTAGATCTACACTTTGTCACCACCACAGACCACCTTTCAGCTCCGGAGAGCAAGTCACTACCAAAATCTTTAATAAAATTGCTGTGCATATCACCCCCTTTTTTCCGTGGTTGTCGTAACAAGCGACTAAGGGTAAAACCCTTCTACCAACTGATGGCAGCTTAACCAGTTCGTCGGACTGGTGACGGATAGCAGTGATAGTTTCAAGTACTGCGATCGCCAACTTATATTATAGGTTTTATTACTTTTTATTACAGATTAGAGGATTTTTCTTTCAACTCCTAAGCTGATTTCTGCCACCTAACATCAATGCTGTGACAGCATCACTATTATTATACTAGTGAGCACGATTTATCCATACTGAAATCTTGCTCACTGAAGCCACTGAATCCAAAATATTACTCCACCCAAGTTTAAGGCATAATTTTTATTTATTAAATTAAATATCCTTCCGTGAATGAAATTTGTTTTCCTTATCTCTACTAAAGCCTTTTAACTAGATCGTAGCGCCCGCTATTGTGTTATCAGCCTTTGATGTGTTAATGAAGCATTAAAACAATTAATAGTGCTGCGACTGCTCACGAGTCTCATTTGTCACCTGCGCCGATAAAGGTGACGGTATTAATTTATTTTTATTTGTGCTAGAGACAGTTTCTCAAATGATGTAGCAAATGGATTTAATTTACTTGCACTTCGAGTTTAATAAAATACAATAAAATATAAAAAATTGTAGGATATATTAATCAGTCAAAATCTTTAAGTGAATCACATGCGCAGTGAATTAAAATTTTAAGGTAATTATTTTTGGCAATCATTACAGTGTTTTAGATTTCATTTTATATAAATTATAATCCAGGTTAAAGAATATTCTAAGTATATTTTAAGATATCGTATTAAGATTATAAAGATATTAACAGTTATAGAAGGCAAAATATATTAAAATATAATATAAAGACAATATAGATATTAAAGCATGTCGTTTATATTATTTTTTTTTTCATTATGTGGATGTTAAAACATGATTAGATAAAGCATTTACTCTACATTTACTGTATTAGAAAAAACTGTTATACATTATATTGCCTCGGAGCAAAAACTGTTATACATTTTACTTCTGTTTGTCTGTCTTGATCTATTTTATCCGGTTACTTTCTTTTCGACAGCTGATAATCTGTCTGATAATCCAGAGAGTTTATACCTATAAGTTATAATGAACAAGATCGGCGAATTTTCTATTAAACTTCTAATTTCACAGATGTTACTGATTTGAAATTTGGTCTACAGCTTCATCATTTTATATAAAATTACTTTAACATGAATATAATATTTTATTTTAAGTAGTCCAGGTCGTTTACATATTGATCGATAAAAATAAATCTTCGCAAATCGCAATTCCCAATACAGGGGTAGACAGAGGTCTTTGTCTAGACAATTAAGTCCCTTCGACCCACATTTCACCGAATTTCGGGACAACGACTCTACATCTAAGCCTACGAAATAAATTTATGTATATATATATATATATATATATATATACAGATATATATATATATATATATATATATATATATATATATATATATATATATATATATATATATATATATATATATATATATATATATATATATATATATATATATATATATATATATATATATATATATATATATATATATATATATATATATATATATATATATATATATATATATATATATATATATATATATATATATATATATATATATATATATATATATATATATATATATATATATATATATATTTTACGTCTTTATATTCGTACATAAGTTTTTGAAAAACCCATTGGTACGAACCTACCAACTGGGGATCGAACTCGGGTCTATTGACTCGAAATTCCGACCACCCAACCAACTCGGCTATCGTTAATTCACGATAATAATATTTATGTAAGTGTATGTAATTTCTGTTTACGTAATATCTCTTTTCTTTTGTTTCTGTCTATTTATATGTGCACCATCGTCTTCTTATTACACCTTTGTTCCTGTCCATTCAAAGGTTGCAAGTAAGAGATCACTTTTAGTGATAAGGCTGCCCGTAGTATTAAGTTTGGTTGTTTATCTTTATTTTCTTTCGGTCATTTTAATTTTTGGTTTTTAATAAAGTTTTATTTAATTTAAATAAAATGAACTCCAACAAATGTCCCTGTGGAACTCTTCTATACGGGAACAACATAGTATCAATAGTTAGAGGTTTAGACAATTAAATCCTCTTGACTCGCTTTTCACCGATGTTTGTTTGGGATAACATGACAGGTGGTGAGCCTATCGCCGTAAGAAAAAGACTCTAAAAATATTAAATATTCGTCTTTTTTTAAATACGTTTTAAAGTTGATTTAATGTTAAGCAAATTCTACAATTGCGGCCTATTTTAGATATATTCGTAATTATGATAATGCTGTTGCCCACATTTGTCAGTTATTTGGGCCAATATGACTGTTAAGATGCATATGAATGATAAACTGTCAAAAAACCTATAAATAATAGTTGGCGTAAACATAAGCACATACAAATAGACAAAAATTCAATAGACTATTTTTTAGCCTCTGTAATATGAGTACAATGTGGATAAATTACTTTTTTGGGAAAATATTATATGTACAGATACGACTTAATTTTTAAGTTTTTATTGTAAGTAAAGGTAACTTTGGATAGTAATCTAACGGATTGTTTTATCAATTATCAATTACAATAGCCTACTAGATATACATAATATAACCTAATATAAATATATGCCTTTGTGAAGAGACCGCTTTTCGAAGAAATTTCTTATCCTGTATTACATCACGATATAAATTCAGATAAGATAGATACATTTATTTTTTCGCCAATAAACAAAAACAGTAAAAAACGAAGCAGAGATCTGCGGTCAGTCAGACATCCAAAAAGTCACCACAACAATAGTTTTATTGAATAACATGCTTAAAATATTAACCAAAAAAATTAGTTATTAAATTACTGCGAAATTTAAAAAAAATTGTGACAAGCGATGAACATGTCGCCGTAAGCCAACGATATAAATCGTACATAAGTATTTGTTTCACAAACCTATTGGCGTATTAATGGAAGTTGAATCCCCACGTAGTACTCTCGTAGAGTCTACCACGTGGGAAAGAACTCGGGTCTCTTGACTCGAGTTTTGAGCACCGAACCCCTCCGCTATCGTGGCAAAAACAAACCAAATGAAAATCGGTTTGTGAGTTATGAGATATATAGATTATGGAATAGCATAATAGAAATAATTATTGGAGCGATTTAATTATTTGAAACTTTTAATTTTTCAGATGCGTCTTATCTCAGTTGGTTATCTACTCATTCTACTGAGCGTTGGCAGAAGTCAAGACCCTAATTGCGATTTTAGGCAATATGTACGTGTTTAATGATTTCTCATACTTTCATACATATTCATACATCGTCCCCGATGGAGTAAAGGGGTAGCAGTTACTAAACTGAGGATATCAATCTCCACATTTGATGATCCGTAAAATAAACCTTTCGCTAGAATTAGACACATTATTTTCTTACACACTGACCGGCGTATACAAGCGCTCTCGGAAAATATTCGATTTAAAAAAATGCTCTCACAATTTTATAACAAAAAGTGGATAATGTAAGGTTAAGGCATTTAGTTTAGACCTTTTTTTATTCGAAACATGAAAGAAAATCCAACAAAATGAATGATGCAACCAAGAGTGCTTGGCTATTATTCTTCGTTTTGGCTGTGTGGTAACAACAAAAAATGCCACCCATTTTCTTCGTTAAATAGCGTAACGGCAATAGCCTGTTGGCGGGATATCCAATTCGCATAATACCAGACGAAAATTGAACGCACTGGTGATCTTAGGTGCGATGAGTCTGGTATTTGCTAAGCATGGTGATTATGGCAAATTGTTATTAGGGGAGTGTATTCCTTCAATGGGCTGTGATAGGACTAAGGATATGTTATTTATCCAGGCATCTGTTGGAACACATTGTATTCTTTAACTCTTTTTAAATCCTATGGGTCTTTTTTCATTAGCTTTTAACGGTGACCATAACACATGAAGCACTAGATTCTTAGTATAATCTAGTGCCTAATTTGTTATGCTTTCCATACTGCTGGATGCTACACCGTTTCTAAAATCACACGACACTTATAAAATACAAATAAATAATGATCATCATCCAGCCTCTAAGTAGAGTATGCATAGAGACATAGATAAATATTGACTTAAACATATCATTATCTCTGACCCAAGTAAAAACATTCATATTCATAGAAATCCTTGGTCTCGCAGGCTTGGAAGGCAAATTCACTTCCAGCTAAACTATGACTGACTACTACTGAAACTTAAACTGATATTAATGACATTATATATGATATTAATACAGGTGCAGCCTAACCAGGTGTACTACGTGTACAGTCCGGGCTACCCACAGAACTATACACCGGGGACACAGTGCAGATGGATAGCAACGTGTCCACTGATGTACAACTGTCGGTTTGACTGCACCGAGATCAACTTGCCCCAGGTACATACATACATACATATAATCACGCCTCTTTCCCGTAGGGGTAGGCAGAGACCACTTCTTTCCACTTGCTACGATCCTTACATACTTGTTTCGCTTCGTCCACTTTCATTATTCCCTTCATACATTCTCTTCGATTCAGGGTACTCTTGACCTGGCCTTTTTTCAGGACGCCCCTGATTTGGTCTTGGAACGTCCGCCTAGGTCTTCCCCTTCCTACACTTCCATTCACACTCGCCTAATATGCTTTTTTCGTCAATCGTTCTTCATTCATTCTCTCGACATGGCCAAACCATCCCAGCATACTTTTCTCAATTTTAGTCACTACATCTTCTTTCAGACCACAACGTTTTCTTATTTCACCATTCCTTATTCTGTCGCTCAGTTTAACTCCTAACATACTTCTTAATGCTCTCATCTCAACTGCATTTACTCTGCTTTCATGTTTTTTCTGCCATACCCAACTTTCACTACCGTACATGAGTGTCGGAACCAAAACTCCCCTATGCACAGCAGAACGAGCCTTGTTAGACACCTTCCGACTGCTCATAAAGGAGTGCAAAGCTCCATTCACCATGTTTCCTGTATTCACTCTTCTTTCAATATCACTCTCACACTTTCCATCTCTTGTGAACTTTGAACCCAGATACACAAACTCATTCACCTGTTCAATTTGTTCATCTCCAATCACTATATTGCAGTCTGTCATGGCTTCATCTTTTTCAAACACCATTACTTTCGTCTTCTTTACATTCATCTTCATCCCCTTTCTAACAAAAGCTTCACTCATAGCAGTTACCATCTCCTGCAACTCCTCGGCTGAAGACGCAAGTAATACTTGATCATCAGCATAGAGAAAACATTTGACGAGTAACTCATTCATTCTCAATCCACTTTCATTCTCTTTTAAATCTGTCAAGCAATTGTCCATAAACAGATTAAACAGCCACGGTGACGCTACACATCCCTGTCTAACACCTTTTTCGATATTAAACCATTCAGTGTATGCCCCGTTTATCCTTACACAAGCACAGGAATCCCTATAAAGAGATTGCAATGCTCGTATGAGGATACTGCTGATACCTTTCACGGACAATGCTGACCACAATTCATTCCTCACCACTCTATCATAGGCCTTTTCTAAATCCACGAACGTGCAATAGACCTTCTGGTTTTTAGCCAGACACTTTTCGGCTATGCACCGCAAGGAAAAGACCTGATCCGTACACCCCATTCCCTTTCTAAATCCCGCTTGTGCATCCCATACTTTTCGTCCGTTTCATTTACAACCCTTTCAATCAACATTTTCGCATACAATTTACCGACGACGCTGAGAAGGCTTATACCGCGGTAATTTACGCAGTCCTGCCGTGCCCCAGGTAGTCATTGTAATTTGTTTTTTCAACGTCTGATTGCGATTTTAAACGAAATTGTTTTGGGAAAAGTAGAAAGAGACGATCTCTTTCTTTATAAAAACCGAAGAAAAGCCCAAACACATTTTTTCATATATTTGCCAAAGCTAGATAAATTAAACTCGTCAAAAGGCGCAAATCTACTACTGTTTCGTGATGCGGGTCCTCTGAAGAAGACAAAATCAGCAATACAAAACTTCGTTAGTTAACTTAGTTAGTTTCTTAGAAAGTTTAGAAAACTTAGAAAGTTAAAGATAATAATTTATAAATAAATAATTTATAATATAATTTAATTTATAATAAATTAAAATATAATTTAGATAATAATTCATAAAAAAGTTAAGATGAAAAACAGATCCCAAGGGATCTGTTTTTCAACTTAACTTTTTTTTGAATACATTTATATTATATTAGTTACAAGGTAATTTCAACCTTATCTCTTCTTTATTGCGGGTTGACGCGCTTAACTCACTTTTTAAAATAAAAAAATAATGTCTTCACGCCATTCCCAATACTGGAGTAGACACAGCTATACACAATGAAGTCCATTCACCTTTCACCGAAAACATATTTGGGACCAAAATTTTTTAAAATAGTAATATTATTATTTCTTAGACCTGTAGGTTTCCTTGTCTATATTGTTCCTTTCAACGGCAAGCTTTACTTTAGTACAACAGTTAAGAGTAGCGTTGACACCGGTAGACACTCTAGCCATGTCAAGTCATATTGGTAAAGCCGAGGTCAAGGCGGTAAAGTAAAAAATTAAGCGGGACACTCTAGAATAGAGTATTGTCCTCCTTTTCATTTTGTGTACTTAATAATCGCATATACACCGACATTTTACGTTAAAATACTCCTAATACTAATAAAATAAATTTATATATCTTCACGCAATTCTCAATACAGGGGTAGACAAAGGTCTAGTCTAAAGGTCTAGACAATTAAGTCCCTTTGACCCACCTTCCATCGAAGATATTTGCGGGACAACGTGACAACGGTGGTGAGCCCGTCGCCGTCTTTATGTCCAAGCCAACGATATAATTCGTAGATAAGTTTTTTAAAAACCCAATGTTACGAGCCTGCCACCTGGGGATCGAACTCGGGTCTCGACTTGAAATTCCGACCACCCAACCACTCGGTTATCGTGACGTTTAACTCTAGTTTATACTGCCTTATTTAAGTTATTGGTTAATAAATATTCCTTTTTTTTGTTAATTTTTATAGTATATACGCCATGTTGAGTTTATTGTAGTTACAATGTAACATTTAAAACTTGAACTTAAGCGGTCTAGCGGCGTCTACTAACTGCGGTATCGAAACACGCGTCGCAAGTTCGAGTCCGACATTGAATTACTTATCGTAAACTACTTCAATCATTTTAAGCTTCGTCAATTTTAGGTGAGATGGTGCTAATTGCTAATATTTAAAAAAATTTTGATATTTTTTAGTCTCTTATTATTAATTTCTTAAGTCTTTTTCATACCACGTTAAAGATGTAATTACACAACGACAAGGGTTTATATATCTCAAACTATAATTAAATTAAAGAGAAAAAAAGTTAAAAGGTTTTTATAATTTCAACGGACACGGGCGAAATTCGTACATCTTTGCCTAACTGTGGCAACGCTCATATCTCTGAGCCACCGTGTCTTACAGGCATTAGTTGATATTTTAAATCTCTTCGATAGCCGAGTGTTTGGGTGATCGGATTTCGAATCATGAGACTCGAGTTTGATCCCCTGGTGGACAGCTCGTACCAATGGGTTTTTTTTTTTTCAAAAAATATGTACGATTATATCGTTAGCATGGACATAAAGACGGCGACGGGCTCACCACCATTGACGTTGTCCTGAAAAGTGTCTTCGATGGATGGTGGGTCGAAGGGACTTAATTGTCAAGACTAGAATTCTGTCTATCCTTGTATTGCGAATTGTGTGAAGATATTTTTTAATAGTATTATTATAAAATGTATGTCGGCGTAGGGTAGTCCTCGTGAGGCAACTCGTTGTTAAATCCGTCTTGAGCCATATCAGAAAACTGATCTAAATGGGTGGAAACGCAGTAAGTTCGATACAGGAAAATGATCGTTCACACTGACGTCCGTTTCGTAAGTGCCCCGAGAATATTCTGAAGACACTTTATATCAGAAGTCAAATGACATTGACAACACATAGTAGTCAAATCCGCTCTGTCACTTCCTGTATCGACCCCACTCAAGCGCACCACTTGACGTTTCCGAAGACTTTTAATAGATGGCGTTGTAACCAAAAGTTTTTGCCTTATATTGATTCTGCGACATATATATAAATAACAAATACACGGAATTAAAGGAAGAAGTTGCCCGGATATGGAGTTAAACAAAGTTTACATCGTACCACTGATTCTCTCCAGCACTGGAGTAATACCCAAATATCTTCTCCAGGCACTGAGAATAATAGACCTTCCGGAAAACATGTTCATAACTATGCAAAAAGCCGCAATTCTCAATACTTGCAGAACTGTTTAAAAATTTCTTCAAGAAGATTCCCATAACAACATAAACATTGATTCTCACTTAACTTAGACCCGTGAGTATCAAATAATACCGAAGAAACAATTCTTCGAGCATTTTCAAAAAAATACATAAAAATAGTAATAATAAATAAAGAAGTCACGATAGCCGAATTGTTGGGTGGTCGGAAATTCGAGTCAAGAGACCCGAGTTCGATCCCCAGGTGGCAGTACCAATGAGTTTTTCATAAACTTATGTACGAATTTCATCGTTGGCTTGGACGTAAAGGCGGCGACGGGCTCACCACCATTGACGTTGTCCTGAAAAGTGTCTTCGATGGATGGTGGGTCGAAGGGACTTAATTGTCAAGACTAGAATTCTGTCTATCCTTGTATTGCGAATTGTGTGAAGATATTTTTTAATAGTATTATTATAAAATGTATGTCGGCGTAGGGTAGTCCTCGTGAGGCAACTCGTTGTTAAATCCGTCTTGAGCCATATCAGAAAACTGATCTAAATGGGTGGAAACGCAGTAAGTTCGATACAGGAAAATGATCGTTCACACTGACGTCCGTTTCGTAAGTGCCCCGAGAATATTCTGAAGACACTTTATATCAGAAGTCAAATGACATTGACAACACATAGTAGTCAAATCCGCTCTGTCACTTCCTGTATCGACCCCACTCAAGCGCACCACTTGACGTTTCCGAAGACTTTTAATAGATGGCGTTGTAACCAAAAGTTTTTGCCTTATATTGATTCTGCGACATATATATAAATAACAAATACACGGAATTAAAGGAAGAAGTTGCCCGGATATGGAGTTAAACAAAGTTTACATCGTACCACTGATTCTCTCCAGCACTGGAGTATACCCAAATATCTTCTCCAGGCACTGAGAATAATAGACCTTCCGGAAAACATGTTCATAACTATGCAAAAAGCCGCAATTCTCAATACTTGCAGAACTGTTTAAAAATTTCTTCAAGAAGATTCCCATAACAACATAAACATTGATTCTCACTTAACTTAGACCCGTGAGTATCAAATAATACCGAAGAAACAATTCTTCGAGCATTTTCAAAAAAATACATAAAAATAGTAATAATAAATAAAGAAGTCACGATAGCCGAATTGTTGGGTGGTCGGAAATTCGAGTCAAGAGACCCGAGTTCGATCCCCAGGTGGCAGTACCAATGAGTTTTTCATAAACTTATGTACGAATTTCATCGTTGGCTTGGACGTAAAGGCGGCGACGGGCTCATCACCTGTCACGTTGTCCCGAAAATTCTTCGGTGGAAGGTGGGTCAAAAGGGACTTAATTGTCTAGACTTGACCTCTGTCTACCCCTGTATTGGGAATTGCGTGAAGATATGATATTATATTATTATATTATATATAGTAATAATCTTTCTCTCTATTTGCTAGCATGGTACATATTCGAGTTGGTACAGTTTTAAATAGTCTCACATGTTTGCCGAATGAGCCCTGCAAAAATTATCTAAATTTCTTTAAGAAAACGCAGATAGAATTAATCTCACTTCACAAACAAAAAAAATCATCAATTCACTCTTCAATTAAAATTGTCCATAATTTGTACATTACCGGTAATGTCAGAATACTTAATTTCTTAAATAATGGCTTACGAGATTCATGCCAACTAGCTCCAACTAATACCCTGACGCATTTTTTGTATGCAATAAAGGCCCTTTTCTAGTCGGGGCTACTGCTCCCGATTAGCAGTCCGTACCTGAGTATAGAATCTACATGTCCATGGTATGCCGTTAACCCTGTCTGAGGTGTTGATGTTTTCATCAGTTTCCTTAATACATACACAAATCTATTTATCCTCGTAAAGACATATACTATGTGCGATACCAGTTGCATTTGTTATCTAGTATTATTCCCAGAAATTTCATTTGGTCTTTTTCGTTCAAATAATCATTATTAAATGTTATCTCCAGTTTATTTTTTTTAGTATTTCTATTTTTAGGCCCAAGTACACTTCCTTGTGGAACACCACAGTCTTTAAACGTCAATGGTGATCTAATTGATTTTAATATGTTACATTTATTTGGTCTCATTATTTCGACGCACTGCTTGCGTGATGTCAAATAGGATTTGACCCTTTAATACGTTAAGTTATACCTATAAGTAAGTTATACCTATCATGACAAACAAAGTCAAATGCGTTTGACATAACAAAGAAAATTGTGCTTACAGTTTCTTTATTATCAATCGCATCAGAAATTCTTTTGACAAGATGAAAATATGCTCAAGTCGTTGATTTATGATTTTGAAATCCATATTGTTGCCTTTTTATGTATTGATTCTTGTTTAGATAATGAATTAATCTTTTCTGCATAGCCTTTTCAAAGACTTTTGCAAGAGTGGAAAATATGGTAATTGGGCCATAGTTTCTCAGATCCCGTTTGTCAGCTTTCTTATAAATAGGTTTGACTACAGAATATTTCAAAAGTTCTGGAAAAGTACCAAACTCAAAAGATAGGATTGTTAAATATGTAAGCACTGGTGATATTTTATCTCTGCTCAATGACTTTTGCGCTTAAACCGTCATATCCCACAGTCTTTGAATTTTTTAATGACCCAATTATTTGCTTAGTCTCGTTTATCGTAACTGGTTCCATATACATACTTAGACATGGTGTTTTAATTTGAAGCGATAGGCTTGAATGTGTTTTTTTTAAGTTACTTGTTTTAGTCAAGCTATCAAAGTATGTGCTAAACTCGTTGGCTATCTGCTGTGGCGAAGAGAGAATTTCATTATCTTTTTTAACTGTTTTTATAAATTCCATTTTCGTTTCACAATATGATTCACATTGAATAATGTCCCATGATGATCTTCCAATGTTTTAACTGTTTTTTAATATTTTCTAATTATTAATTATTTTTGCCATGTCAATACATTTGTTAAGCAGTTTACTATATATTTATTTTTTATTATTTTTTATTTATTTTAGACCCTTTATTTCCATGTTAAACAAGACAAGGGTTTATATGTAGTCTTAAACTGTAATGTTCATCATCAGACACCTTCCTGCACCATGGACCGATTGCTTATTTCAAGAACCGGCGACCCACAGCTCGTTGGAGCGGAATATTACTGCGGCCAGGGTACTTTGAGTGTGACGTCTGTTAATCAGCAGCTTAGTATGGGTAAGTAAATAAATAAAAAAAACTTGATGCAGAGTTCGCTTCCCGGACGGGTCAATAAGACAAATCACTATGATCCAGTTTCAGTATTTAATCAAAAAACAAATAACTTATTATATTATTTATTTATAATTTAGCGACTTACGTAATCTGTTAAAATGCCACAAAAATTATGTACGATTTACATCGTTGGCTTGGATTTAAAGACAGAATATCTTCGGTGAAAGGTGAGTCGAAAGGACTTTGTCGTATCTCTATCTACTCCAGCATTGGGAACAGCGTGAAGATTTATTTTTAGTTGTTTATTTAAGGAATTTATTACTTAAACAAATAAATCTTTCAGGGCTAATCACATCTTATCAGAGTCCGGGTGGTCGGCTCTACTGCCAGCTGACCGCACAACCTGTTGCTGTCATCCCTTCCACGTGCAGATGCGGCTACAAGAAAATGGTGAGAACTTTTCGTAAAATATGCGATTAATGACCAACTAAGTTGTAATGATGTAAGACTATTTTTCCACACCCCTTTTCTTCCCGCGGAATCCGTAAGAGGCGTCTTAGCGAAATATCTCTTGACGCAGAGAGGGACAGCAGCGTCTAAGGTGTCAGGTACACCTGGCATGGCATGGTTCGACTGCCAAGGAGGTAGACGCGTCTGTATTCCCACGCGTCTATCCTGGAGGGACAGGTAGAGGATTCATTCTCTCCTCGGTGAGGCTGCTGACGACGGCCAGCGCGGTTGGGGTCGCAGATGTGTGCCGGTCGGATCAAACCCAACTTGTAAATGGCACCTTCGACATGTGTCGGCGTAAATATCATCGGCGTATCGGCGTGAATAAAACCACCCCAGCTCTTCCCGTGGGTATCGTTAGAGCCTATTGTAAATGATAATGGCTACCGATAGATGGCAGGATAACGAAATCCAGAATGCCAGACCAAAATTGAAAATTGATTGTTGAAGACTTTTCTTGAACTTGTGTTTAAAAATCATCGGGATCTTTTCTACGGTTAATTGAATATTCGAATAAGATATATTAGTTTTTTTCTTTACATCGCACATTCCAATATTATATCGTACACTTGTTTTACTTTTAAATACAATTCACAATTATTATTAATTTTCTTTCAGAACCGTATCGTAGGCGGGCAGGAGACGGGCGTGAATGAGTTCCCAATGATGGCCGGCGTGGTGTACCTGGGCCAAAACACCATCAAGTGCGGCGCTGTGATCATCAGCAAGCGGCACGTGATGAGCGCCGCGCACTGCGTTGCTAAGAAGTCCGCCTCGGAACTAGCGGTTGTTGTTGGAGAGCACGACGTCACCGCCGGTTAGTGTTGGGAACCCTCCCAAGACTCAGGCTCAGACAAGACTCTGACAGAGATAGACAAGACAAGACTCCTAGCGTTTTTTGAGTTTATGATTATGGATGGTAGATGAGAGGGTCACAGACATCTTGCCACTTTATTAAGATGGTTTGCCTTATTACGAGTAATTATATTGAGCTTCAATAATATATGAGTATACATTCTTGTGGGGCGTCATCCTATACTGCGCTTATTAGACCGTGGCTGCCATTGCACAACATTGCGAGGATTCGATGGATACATTCGATGGTCGCTCGTGACCTTCTTTGTGGAAATATTTTAGGTGGCCTATTTTCTATATATATGTATGTATAATGTATGGATAAATAGATATAAAAGAAAGAGACACAAAGCCGCTTATCGTAAAAGAAATCACTTTTTCATAATAGTAATCCTTTCTTAATTAAATTTGCTTCTTTTCAGGAGAATCACCAGCCACAAAAGCCTTTATAGTCACTCGCGTATTGGTCCATCCACGTTATACTGAGTAAGTACATAATACAATTAAGATTTACATAGCAAAATAAAATTAGTAGGATTAATTAGACGACAATTTAGATTTATATATTATAAACCTTTTATTTCGTTCTAATTACCTGTGAATTAAGTCTACTTGGGACAAAGTCATAGTGGTGAGCCTACGCAGTCTAAGTGTCAAAGCTGGTGCTACAAAATATAATTTCATAAAAACATTGATATATATAATTTCATGATAACACTGTTGTGTTAGTATGTCTATGTTATATTTAAGTCTATACTATTTGCATATAATCGTGGGTTATTTACAATAAACGAGCAGTTCTGTACCATCCTCCGCTCGTTTCACTTCTCTCTTTACGTCGGTCCCTACATGGCGACCCTGCCAGGATACTAGAATACCGCATCAGCTTCATCTCATCTATTCTCCTTTGTATCTGTTTGTCCTGGCACCTTTTTGCTAACTTTTATGTGAGTATCAAAATGCCTACGTTCAATATAGTGCATATGATAATCAGCAAGATATTAGTTGTTGCGAATTGCTGGAGCTGCTGCGTACTAGCTGAGTTCTGATCTCCAGCACTCTGGGCGATTACAACTTCCTCCTTGGAGGATGCCACCCATTTTTGAATTTTAGCGTAACTTTCCGCGAAACCAATCAAATCGGAGCTGTGCAATGTATGCACACTGTATGTATCTTCTGAATAATAACTCCCATGTTAGATCTCACAGTTCACGACCACACATAGTTGTTTACATAACTTATTCCTTATAGGGAGCGCTCACCAGTATATGTTTGCCTAAAGCGACATTCGATCCCTTAGCTTTGAAGCCTGGGTCTCTTCTGTTAGGTTTGTATCTTTCTTTTATGTATTATTAATTTCTTTCTACATATATTTTCCAGATCCAACTATGACTATGACGTTTCCATATTGACCCTGAACGAAGAAATCGTGTTCAGCGATCGCGTCGGCCCAGTTTGTTTGCCCTTCAGATTCGTCAATTCTGACTTTGCTGGAACTAAAGTCACTATTTTAGGTATATAGCATATTCTTCTAAGTTAAAACATTTTTCATTTTCTTGTACATCTGATTGTACATTATAAAAATGTAGAAGATAGTCTTCTACACAGTTAGTAAGAAAAAAATTTATAATTTTGTGTCTATCACATGTTAAGAAACTCTAGATGACTCTCGCAACTTCGTCTTCGCGTAAAATACGTTCTTAGTGAGCGTCTACATTGCCAAATTAGTAACTATGCTAAATTTTAAGGCAATGAAAAGAATAGTTCCTTAGATCTTTTGATGAAGTATATTTCACTTACATCTATAAGCGAAATGCCGCTTTTAGATGAAGTTTATTGTCTAAAGATAGATTACGTTACACTGGGGACTGTTGCGTCAGGTTTCACAGGACAAGTTTTCTTTAAAATATTTTCCGACACAAAGCTCAGCATAGGCGTCATAGCATCGAGAATCGTGCAGCGGTCATTTACCTTTATTATTAAATTAAGATAAACTGAACTGATCTAAAAGTCTCTGTATAGAATGAAATTCTCAATTTTATCCCAAGTACAAATAAATTTCAGAAAAATGTTCGATGATTGATAAATTCACAACATTGAGTAACAAAAAAAAAGACAATTTATTTCATAAAATATATTTAAAACTATATTTACAATATAAAACAACTACAAGTTAACTAGTCTAATAACATGGTAGTGGGATGTGTTAATGATGATTTTCTATATTACTTGAAAGACGTTTCCGTTGCTTCGTCGATATTCTAGTGTTTAGTGTTAGTGTTAGTGTTCCAAGCAATCAGCAGAATTGAACCTCGGCGTTACTCATAGTATAGATATACGTAATTCGTTTAGCTGAATTTATTTTTCGGGTTTATCTAGGTTGGGGCACAATATTCCCTGGTGGCCCGGTATCGCCAGTGCTCCAGAAAGTGGATGTGGATGTGATCAGTCAGCCCGAGTGCCGACGCAGCGTGGCCTCAGTCACGCCGCGCCAGTTGTGTACTTTTACTCCAGGAAAGGATGCATGCCAAGTAAGTTTCATTACATTGGATCGTGGTTATTCCTTTATACACTTCAAACTGTAACATAGCAGTTGTTACGCTATTTAATGACAGAAATAGGCAAAAGTATGGTCTAATGGTCACCATTGGACTAAATGGACTCCTTAGTAGAAATGGAGTTTACATACATAACAGCCTATAAAAGTCCACTGCAGGACATATGCCTATCTTAAAAGTGGAGTTTTGCCATCGCCACGTTTGGCAAGCGAATTCCAGATCGCAGTACCAGACATCGCCCACATTAGGCGCTGATGCCCGTCACCGGTCTACCTAATTACGGTCTGGTATTTTCAGAGATGTTTCCTTTTTTTTTTTTTTTTAAACATTATAAGCTAGCGTTTAACTACAATCCCACCTGATGGTAAGTGGCGATGTAGTTTTTTTGGTAGGCACACTAGCTTAGAAAGAGCCTATTCACTCTTCTCTTGAAGACACCCACATTGTAATCGGACGGAAAGACTGATGCAGGCAAATTATTCCAGTCCTTTGCTGTACGCATTATGAACGACGAAGCAAAACGCTTCGTCCGAATGCAGGGTATATCGACAACAAAAGGATGGAGACCCGACGTGCGTCTTGTTGTCCGACGATGGAAAGGGGAAGGGGAGTTAACTCATGTAATTCCTTCGCACACTCTCCAAAATGTAACCTGTAGAACACCGAGAGACTGGCCACGCGACGTCTGTGTTCGAGACTGGACAAATTGGTAGTAACCAAGTCAGGATCACCGATTAGCCGCTTGGCCCGTCCCTCCACAGAATCCAAGGCTGCCAGTTGATATTTAGGAGCTCCAGCCCATATGTGACAGCAGTACTCAACAGCCGACCGGACCTGAGCTTTATATAGGGTCAGAAGCTGTCCCGGAGTAAAGTAACGCCGCACTTTTGCAAGAACTCCCAATCTCCTTGCAGCGGCTTTAGCCTTAGACTCAATGAACCGCCCAAAGTTAAGCTTTGACGTGATTTCGACTCCTAGTAACTTGAGGCGGTCGGTGTATTCCAGAGATACATTCTGAAATTTAAGAGCCAAGGTGAACTGGCTCCTTTTGGCGGAGAACAGACACGCTTGCGTTTTGGTGGCATTGAATCTCACAAGATTGGAATTGACCCAGTTGGAAACTGCCTGTAATGTAAGATTCATACGCTCTACCATGGCCTCCCGAGCAGACTGTACTTGATCCTGTCTGGGCTGAACACGCGCCAGATATCTCTCCACAACTGTGCAGTCATCTGCATACCCAAAGAGACCGGGCTCGAGCAGGTCGTTTATGTGCAGCAGAAAGAGAGTTGCGGACAGAACAGACCCTTGTGGAACTCCGGCATTAATCGCCATAGCCTCCGACGAGCAGCCGTCAATAACGACTCGCAAAGACCGTTCCCGCAAAAGTCTTCTATCCAGGCTATCAGTCCAGGGATATACCATATAAAGGAAGCTTATTGATAAGGCTAGCATGCCAGACCCTGTCAAAAGCCTTCGAGACATCGAGCGAAACCGCGAGTGCTTCACCACTATTCTCGAGGGCCTCACCCACAGATGTGTGACATACACTAGAAGGTCCCCAGTCGACCGATTTCAGCGAAACCCGTACTGTCGATCGCTAAGGAGATCGTTATGTTCTAGGTATGCCAAGAGGTGCGAGTTCAATATACGCTCCATAATCTTACAGAGTATGGAGGTAATTGAAATAGGTCGATAATTGTCTGGGTCAACACGGCTACCTTTTTTGGGCACGGGCTGCACGTTAGCAAGCTTCCAGGATTTGGGAACTATTCCAGTCTTCAAGGAGAGGCGATACAAGCGTGTCAGAACAGGAGACAACTCGGGTGCACAGGTCTTAAGCACTATGGCTGGAATACCATCAGGTCCACTGGCTTTGTTCACGTCCAGATGTCGCAACGTTTTGAGAACCTCTTTGTTAGTGATGTGGACCTCTGACATTGAAGTACCACAGGGAGGTAGGGAAGTTGGAACTGCGTTGCTTGTGTCCAGACGCGAGTTGCTGGCAAAGAGATTTGCGAACAGTTCTGCCTTCTCTTTTGCCGCATGAGCCAATGTCCCGTCGGGCTTAACCAGCGGAGGCAGTGAAGGTTTACAAAAACTCGCCTCGACCGCCCTGGCAAGAGTCCAAAAGCTCTACTGCCAGATGGTTGAGCAGAGAGCTTCCTGCCAATATGCCTAATGCGGTCGAGACGAGCCTTCCGCAACACCTTTTTGTAAGTCTTGGCGGCTAGATTAAAGGCTCTCTTCTTGGATCTGTCATCCGGAGTTTTACGGAACATTCGGCGCTGAACCATGGGCGAGCTTTGCCACCAACGGGTACATCAGCAAAAGGAATAAAATATTCCATAGCTAAACATACCACGTCAGTTATAGCATCCGCGCATCTCGATGGATCTCCGGAAGAGAAGCAGACCTGCCGCCAGGGATAAGATGCAAAGAAGTGTCGCATCTCATCCCAATCTGCTGACTTGTATCGCCACACTCGCCTAGTACCATGTGGGTCGAGGTCCGTTGGCGTGTAAGACGATACAGATTTCACCAGACAGTGATCAGAGGTTCCTAGTAGAGAAGCCACCTCTACCTCATATCTGTCAGGATCAGTGGTCAGCAGGAGGTCTAGACAATTGGCTGTATGACCTTCAACGTCTGGCACCCTAGTAGCTTGCTTTACCATCTGGGAGAGGTTTAGCGATAAGGCGAAATTCCTCATTTCCTCCCAGCATGGTCAGTCTTCTGGTATGGGAACAGCCTATCCTGGTGAGAGGCATTAAAGTCTCCCAGAAAGACTAATTGTGCGGAGGGTACCGATGCTGGGCCAAATCAGCGGCCTCACTTAGATATTCGAATAACCGAGTTGTCTCCTGGTCACCGCTGTGCGAACGGTAAACACATGCATAAACGATCTTATCGTCACCTGTGTCCACCAACACCCAAATGGTTGAAAAAGTGGGGTCTTCAATGTGACGGAGACGCTGGCAGCTGATGTCATTGTTGACGTACACACAGACTCCGGCCCGAAGGTGAAAGTTGTGCTCCATCGAGAACCCTGGGTAGTCAAGGTACGCCACATCTAACGGACATCCAATTTGCGTCTCCGTCAGAAAAAGTAGGTGCGGCTTCTCAGTCTCAAGATGGTGATGGACTGCGTTGAGATTTGAGTGCAATCCTCGGATGTTAGAGAGGTGCACTTTCAGGGAGAGGACGCAACCGCTGTTTAACCTTACTTTTCTTTTGGTACTTTTCATAAATGATAAGGAGTGAAAAGGGAAGGAAGATGGCAGTTGAACGAGGCGCTGCTTTGATGACCCAACGACACGAAAAATTTGTGTGCCTGTGGGAGCTTGATTTGGAGACTGCGGGGACACCCGAACCCCCAGAGATCGCCATCGGGTCCTCTCACCCGGTCGCTAACCGGCACGATGGAGCCACCCTGGGATTTTTCGCTAGTTGGCGGGGCAGCCTTTCTTGAGTAGCTAGTTCACTAATTGGGCCCCTACTACCTGCGGTCGGCCAGCGGAGCACCGTGCTTGGGATCCCGCTACCCTCCACAATCAAGCACCCGACACAGCAAAGTTGACGTGTCGTACCCGGTTCACATATGCAACGCAACTGTTCAGACCCAACTTCCATAAGGCTTCACCAAGCATCTTGCCGGAACACGTCCGAAGTCACTTGGCGGCAAGGCTTTGCTTAGGTGGGTGGTAACTTAAAGCCTGCGACCGAAGCCTACCACCGGAAAGGGGCGCTGCTCGTTTAGCACTACCCAGGGATACGTGTGAGAGTCAAGATTCAAGTATTTCTCACGGACGCGAGCAACATCATCCCCCAAAAATTCCTGTCGTCTATCAGAAGCCAATAGAATTTTCAAGGCTTGGCCTTACCCACCTCTTTTGACACCCGTGGGTAGACGTAGGGTGGTATATTATTATGCCGTAACCGCGCGACAAAAGTAGTTTACCAACTAAGAAACTTGTTTGAACCTTTATTTGTATTTTCCAGGACGATTCCGGCGGCCCCCTCCTCTACACGAACCCATCCAACGGTTTGCTCTACAGCGTGGGCATCGTCAGCTTCGGCTCGTTCTGTGCTTCCGGCTCTCCTGGCGTCAACACCAGAGTCACGGCAGTACTCGACTGGATAGTCGCGATAACAAAAGAGAACTTCTGCAGAACTTAATAAATGATTTAAATGTTACTTGTTTTTTTATACGGTTCTACTAGTACGTTAGACGTATTCTAGCGAAGTGATAACAGGATATTTCTAAGATAGAAACAGTAGATTATTTAGTTTTAACTCAATATGTCTATAGAAGATATGTTGTTAGTTACTGTTTTGTAACATTTGAATTAACCCTAGTAACTTTATTTTATGTTTATTTATTTATTTATTTGTATAATGTGAGTATATAGATTGACACAAGATCTTATCAAATAACCCTTTTCTGACGTACAAATTTTCTATTTGAATATTAATGTAATCAATAATGATTTGTGTGAGTAGTCCAACATCAATTTGTTCGTTAATTTTACATGTCATTTAAAGTTACACTAGGACTACTATATTTTTTTTAAATATATTGCAAAATTAAATTGTTATTATATTCAGTCAAGCAATAAAAAAGTCGAGCAACTAAAATAAACATCTTACAATAATCATGTAAAGAAATTTGTTACATTCTAAATTTAGATTGAATTAATCCATTACATAAAATTTAATAACTTTTAAATTAATTACTATTTCATTATTTTACGTTTAAATAATTATTTACGTTTTGTAACTTTTGATTCTTTATTGCGTATGTTAGGCGCGCCTGTTAAAAACTAGAGTAGCCCAGTGATTGTCTGAAGTAACGTGATTCGAAGTCAGTAAGCCACGGTACGAAAGTGGCGCTGTAAGGGCACCGCCACTATGTCCACTATAATAGTCCACTGCTGGGATACGGGAGATCTCTCTTGAGAGGGTTTTCATAATCACCACGCTCGGCAAGAGGATTTTCAATCGCATTATCAGACACCTTTAATCTTAAACGCTGCTGCCTGTCACCAATCTGCTTATGTTAGAAAGGTAATATTATTTCGAAATGGTTATCACGCCATTTGAGCTTTTTACTTTTCTCTTAGTCGCCTCTTACGTCACGGAAGGAATATTCTTAAGCTGATACCACGGCGACGGGCTTACTACCTGTCACGTTGTCCCAAAAATATCTTCGGTGGAAGGTGGGTCGAAGGGACTCAATTGTCTAGACTAGACCTCTGTCTACCCCTGCGTGAAGATATTTAATTTTTTTATTTTTTACTGCAGATAATATTATTTCATATGATAGCAAACTCTAACATCGTCATATAGCAATGGACATATGATAGCAATGGATATATGTCTCACGATAGCCGAGAGGTTGCGTGTTGGGTGATCGGATTTCGAGTCACGGGACCCGAGTACGGGCTCGGCCAATGGTTTTTTTTTCAATACTCATATAGTCACGTTGTCCCAAAAAATGTCATCGATGTCAAGGTGGGTCGAGAAGACCGAAACTTAATTGTCGAGACTTCTGTCTAGCCCTGCATTGGGAATGGCCTGAATATATTTATTTATATTTTAAACAATACGAAAAGTTTCTATAAAATCCAAAGTTGACAGCGTAACTTCTTAATCCTAAAAATGTCTGTACAAAAGTACAGACCGATGGCAGACACCGCTAAAGTTACGAATCCGGTTCTTTTTACTAATCCAAGAATTTAGCTGGTGTCAACAGACGATCCCGGAATAAATCCACAATTATACATTTCTTACCAGGGTTCAAAAATTTTAATAATAAATATAATATATAACGTTATTAGTTAATACAAAGAAAAGTGAGATGACGAATGGCGATCGCAGTTTTAGACTCTTCACACTGTAGACGCTGCTACCGGTCTTCCATACAGACATGATAAAAATATAATATTAATTCTGAGGTAAGTATAAATACTTTCTTATCTTCACGCACAGTTACTGACGGGGTAGCCAGAGAGAACCTATCGCCATATGTCATGATCCGAGCAGTATTTTCAAAAGGCTCGTGTAGAGCTTTGTAGAACTTGCGTAGAGCACTTTCTCCTTATTACTATTATCACTATGGACCAAGAATAATTCGGTTCTTGTTGGATTTTTAATCCAACGGTAACTTACAAACAAACTGAAAATGTCAACTTTAGTAAATACATTTGTTACAGGGTACTTAGTCGCTTTCATATCATTTTTACTCCGGAATGTCAAGACGATGATGAGCAACAGATATAGTGACGACCTCCATAGACGAGTGGTGTCAATTTTCATGGTGCCACTCGCACTCTCCTCCGCTAGCTCCTCTGAGGCCCCGTGTTTGAGTCCCGAACGGGTCAATCTCGAAAACTACTTTTTCTACTTATTGTTGTAGTGTTAAATATAAGAGCCGCAAGTTATTTACCTATTAATCGAACTGTAAAATTTCACCCGCCATCTAACGGTAAGCAACATTTATATATACACTATTTTTGAATGTACTTATGTTATATTATCAGTGATATATTTTATATAATACTAAAAACTTTTTAGAACTTTTACTACACATCATTTTTCATATGACAGCAAACAAATTTTTCCGCTCTAATAATCTCTCGTTGCCAACGTTCACGTTGACCCCATATTTCCGATCTCGGAAATCTACCTCTCAAATATATAACAATTAAAATTTAGTTACAGCTTAATGGTGTTACATGATGTTTAAGGAAAAAATTGTTTTGATATATCAAGGACAGGGAAACTGTTAGAAGCAACTTATGCAAATATTGCTGGGATTTAAGGTCATTGTCCACCTTAAATCTCAGCAATGATCTATGTACAGGGTTCTATTTAAGGAAAGCTTTATTTCAAATGTACGTACAGAAAAAATGATGTCAATATTTACAATACTTATTAACTAAAAACTATTATAGTCGTAGAGCCCTACTCCTCGTGGCATGGTACCAAGAACGCTGGCTGCATTTCCACGTTGAATGGCTAGACATAACCGTTGAGCGAGAAAAGAACCAGCCCTGTTGTCACCAGCGGCAACGATAAGTCTCGGATACAATTTCTTTAGAAACTGCATCGCGCGGGGACCCCACGGACCGATTGTCTCTACGGCAAATGGAACAAATATATAGTCTCCTTTCAAAGACTCATATTTACGCCATTTACCCGATTCAGCTGCCTCTGATGCCACCCCGGCCCTTATGAGAAGCCGCTAATGTATCGACGCAAGTTGCGTCCCACACAAGAGCTTTGCCTCTATCCCAAGGGACTAAAGTCAAGTCGTCGGGTCTCTTACCATCCTCCTAAATATTCTACAAGGCTCTAAAACCGATGGAATATTTATGGAAACAAAACCCTTCGGATGACTTCATTCAAGGAACCGTGACGAGATAGTCTGCCGGCACTTTTTTGGCATGAAAGTCCGTGGAGGCCTAACTCGTCGACGTCGCTGCCACAAGGACATCGATGTTGTTGACAAATCGATGCTCCCAATCGTATTCCTACAGCTATACGTAAACTTTCGTTATCTAGTAATGTACTAAGGTTACTTGATGGTAAAGCATGTAGCCAGTAACTGGATTCCTTTGTCGAAATACCTAGAGAATAATGTAATAAATAATGTACGTTAAATATATTCACTGGATATCTCCTTATATATTTACGTCGTTACCCCACTAATCAGCCGAAATTAACACCTGAATTCGAACCAAAGGATTCAATTGCATACCATAAAAAGTCACGATAGCCGAATGGTTGGGTGGCCGGAATTTCGAGTCGGAGTTCGATCCCTGGTGGCAGGCTCGTACCAATGGGGTTTTCAAAAACTTATGTACGAATTACATCGTTGGCTTGGACGTAAAGTCGGCGACGGGCTCACCACCTGTCACGTTGTCCCGAAAATGTCTTCGGTGGAAGGTGGGTCGAATGGACTTAATTGTCTAGACAAGACCTCTGTATTGGGAACTGCGTGAAGATATTTATTTATTTATATAAAATATCATTTAGAAAATAAAAGAATCTTAAATCTAGAACCCTGAGACGGTGACAGGCTCACCACTTTTCGGTTTTTAAAGTGTTGCCAACTCTGAAATCCTGGGTTCGATTCCCGATCGGGTCAATGTAGAAGAAACAATATTTCTACATTTTCTTTGGTCTGAGTGTTTGTGGAACCTTCGTTGTTTCTGATTCCATACTACATGTGCTTAAGCTGCTTCGTTTGGGATCAGAGCAATGTACGTGATGTTGTCCCTTTCTATGTATAATTATGACTAATTATTATAGCTATACCTCTGATTACCCCGTATTGGGAAAATGCGTGAAGGTGAAAATATAATACGAACAATATAACAGGGGTAGACAGATGGTGAGTCCGTCGCCGTCTTTATGTCCAAGCCAACGATATAATTCGTACATAAGTTTTTGAAAAACCCATAGGTACCAGCCTACCAACTGGAGATCGAACTCGGGTCTATTGAGTCGAAATTCCGACCACCCAAGCACTCGGCTATCGTGACTGTTTTAGACTATCGTGACTATCTAAAATTGCAAAAAGTGTTTTTCTTTTATAAAAAAATAAAATACAAAGGTCTGTTTTGTCACGTTGTCATGTCGCGTTGACAGGTGAGTCGAAGGGACTTAATTGTCTAAACAAGACCTCTATCTACCCCTGTATTGGGAATTGCGTGAAGATAGAACGGTCGAAAAAATCATCTTGCATCCAGAAAGTCTCTCTCTGAAAATCTTGCATGCAGAAATCCTCTTGCGTTACGGCGACTATCCAGTCGAGCACCGTGTTGACTCTGGTGTTCACGTCAGTGAAAGCACAGAACGAGCCGTTGCTGACTAGGCCCACAAAGTAGAGCAAACCATTCGATGGTTCATTGAAAATGAGAGGGCCATCGTTGTCGTCCTGGAAAAAAATATTTTAGTTAACACTAAATTTAAAGGTGGTAAACTCTTTTTGCCGCGTGGTTAGGGCATAAGAAGATACCTCCCCAGTTTTTTTCAAAGGTATCATTAGACGCGACTAACGAACCTTGAAAATTCCATTGGTTACCAATGGACGGCGGGATATCCACCTCAGAAAATACTACAACGAAATTAGGCATACCGATGACAGGCAGGAGCGTCTAAGTCTAAGGTGCGCCGTGTTTGGTACAGCAAACGCAAATCTGCTTACCAAGCGTAGCTATTAGGGCAAACCCTTGCAAAAGGGGCCTTTGTCCTGTCCGCAGTAAACTTTCACAGGCCGTTATGTATATAAACTCCTTTACTACATGGCAGTGCTCTGGGTCCAATGATAATTTCTGTCGCAGAACTGCTCTTCAACAGCTGGTGGCAATGTAATAACTATTGTATTCCAGTTTGAGGGTGGGGTTTTGAATCATGTTTCCTTAAACTTGATTCAAAAAATAATTACTTGGCATGCATCCTTTCCTGGAGTAAAAGTACACAACTGGCGCGGTGTGACTGAGGCCACACTGCTTCGACACTCGGGCTGACTGATCACATCCACATCCTTTTTATGCAGTACTGGAGACACCGAGCCACCAGGGACTTCTGTGCCCCAACCTAGATAAACCCAAAAAATGAAGGTAGAAAAGTGTTACCTAATGATGTGAACTTATTGATTTTATTTTTATTTCAAACATCGAACTTTTATCTGAAATTTGTGTGTTCTTGGGAAAAAATTGAGAATTCCATTTTGTACAGAGACTTTTAGATCACTTCAGATTTTATCTTAATTTCATTGTAAAGGTCTATGACCGCTACACAATTCTCGATTAAAATTTATCAAATAAATAATTCAAAGAAACCAACCTGTTTGTGTGATAAAATTTCTTTGAAATTTTCCAACATCCCCAGTGTCTATTTTCTATTTATCTTTACTAATGCTATAAATGTGAAAGGTAGTTTGTTTGTTAGTTACATCAACCGATTTTTTGAAAGCGGAAGTAGCCAACATTTTAGAATATATGTAATATACCAATACATATCTAGATGGACCAATGTATGGATTTAAATATAAGCGAAATACAAAATTACAAAATTTTGTTATTATACACAGAGTTTCATAAAATTGTTACAGAAAGAAAATTATTTCGTTTATTTCGTATTGATAAAGCATAAGTCTTTTTTTGCTGTACAATAATACGTAATGTAAATAACTGCATTATGTCTAAACTTGTCAAGATGAGTACCTATGCTATATACCTAAAACAGTGACTTTAGTTCCAGCAAAGTCTGAATTGGCGAATTTGAAGGGTAAACAAACTGGGCCGACGCGATCGCTGAATGCGATGTCCTCGTGCAGGGTCAAGGCAAAAACGTCATAGTCATAGTTGGACCTGGAAAATATATATAGGAAGAATAAAAAAAGCAATAAAAAAAATGAATAACATATAAAACCAAAAAATATACCTAACAGGAGTAATCCTGGATTCGAAGCTAAGAATTGCGGGTCCGAACCTCGCTTGGGGAAAACATATGCGTTATGAATATCAATGTTGGTGAACGTACATATGTATATATACGTATATATGTGTATATCTATGTAAGTGCATTTTGTAGTAGCTTTGATACTTAGACGGCAATAGGTGATAAGAAAAAAGAGAAAAATATAATATATAAATCTAAATTGACGTCTCATTTATCCTACTAATACTCTTTTTGCTATTTCACGCTATTTCACAAATTGTGAAATGCACAGGTCTGGACAATGAAGACTTTTCTACCCATATTTAACCGAAGCTTATTTTGTTTTAATGATCTACAATCTAACATTACAATATACAAAAACGCAAAAATGTAACGCTTCCTTGCTTCGTGGGGTCGCCTATCCTACCATAATAATTTTTTTAATTTTTTTTAAAGTCGATTTAAGCCAAAACGACTGAACGGAATCAAAACAAACTTGCCAAATAGTTTATAACCTATATTTAAAAATTTGATAAATGATTCACCGGGAGAGATGTGAAACGTGAAACGCTTGAAACGCTTAACGAATTTCGATTTGTTATATCAGCTGTTTGTTGCTTGTTAAACCGGAGGATTAAACGATCCCGAATATTGATATTTAACGAACTGATTGATTGCCGTTTGGTATTGACGTAAGAATAATACCACTTCATCTTTACGTCACCCACGGGGTGTCGCATGAGGCGACTGAGAGAAAGGCCTTGTATTTACAAGGCCTACTGATAGGTTGCGGGGTAATCATTAAAATAGAACATTGGAAAGACGGGTGATGGACAGCAGCGTCGCGAGCTAATTATACTGTCATCGCTAAGTGTGTCGATTATGGCCAACCCTCCCTTTCCTTCGGTGGATGGTGGTGAATGTCGAGGTAAGAATTTCGATAGTACACGATTATCGAAATTCGGGAGGAAAAAGGAAAATTTTAAAAACGAACCATTATTCCAAATGATGCTAAATGCCTACTGCGGCCTATAATACCTTCAAAACTTGTCAAAAGAAGAAGGTAATGTGTATTAATAATGTTGTATTAAATGTATTGTAAACCTTGTTTAATTTTACTTACTGATTATAAAGAGAATGGGACGTTAAGCTAGTGATTCTAAAGGCTTCTGTGCCTGGTGAATCTCCTGAAAAGAAGCAATATTCAACATTAACCTATTTTGGAAAAGTGATTTCTTTCACAATAGTGAATTCGCTTTTTAGCCCATTTCTTTACTATCTATATATATATATATATATATATATATATATATATACATATATATATATATATATATATATATATATATATATATATATATATATATATATATATATATATATATATATATATATATATATATATATATATATATATATATATATATATATATATATATAAAATATATCTTCACGCAATTCCCAATACAGGGGTAGACAGAGGTCAAGTCTAGACAATTAAGTCCCTTTGATCCACCTTCCACCGAAGATATTTTCGGGACAACGTGACAGGTGGTGAGCCCGTCGCCGCCTTTATGTCCTATTATTTATATACTATCTATTTATACATACATATATACCACTGATTCATTCACGCAGAGCCTAAAGCGATGAGAATACAAATTTGAAATTTGACAATTCTTCCTGTAAGCGCCGACTAACGAGAGATTTGTATTTAGAAAAAAATTAGAGTTTTGTATTGGTAATAATAGGATCTTTCGTAATCTTGAATGTATGAAAGTTCGTCGTTGTAAAAGAAGCACGAAATTTAATGTACTTTTTATTGCTTATGTTTACAAATGGTTACAAATAATACACGTAATCCAGCATTTTTCATAATTTTCTTCTTAATGACGTGAATCTGTGGCTAATAAAATAACGGGTTTAAGAGGCATATCATCTTAATAGAGTGAAAAGGTATCTGTAACCTTTTCATAAACTGTACATAATCATGAAATAAATGAAATAAATATGAAATATCTTCACGCAATTCCCAATAATGGGGTAGACAGAGGTCTAGTCTAGACAATGAAGTCCCTTCGACCCACCTCCCATCGAAGATATTTTCGGGACAACGTGACATGTGATGAGGCCGTCGCCACCTTTATGTCCAAGCTAACGATATAATTCGTTCATAAGTTTTGAAAAACCCATTGGTACGAGCCTGCCACTTGGGGATCGAACTCGGGTCTTTCGACTCGAAATCTTGACCACTCAACCACTCGGCTATCGTGACTTAGCAAGGGTTCTTATCTTGTCTATCTCTGTCAGAGTGTTATCTGAGCCTGAGTTTTGGGAGGATTCCCAAGGTTCCAAGGTTTACACTAACCAGCGGTAATGTCATGCTCTCCAACAACAACCGCTAGTTCCGAGGCGGACTTCTTAGCAACGCAGTGCGCGGCGCTCATCACGTGCCGCTTGCTGATGATCACAGCGCCGCTCTTGATGGTGTTTTGGCCCAGGTACACCACGCCAGCTATCATTGGGAACTCATTCACGCCCGTCTCCTGCCCGCCTACGGTACGATTCTAAAATAAGTGTACGATATTATATTGGAATCTAGGAACAGCTACAGTAATTGAAGACTCTGTTTCATTAACGCCCACCTCATGTACTTATAAATGTATTTTTTGTGAGTGCGTGTATGATGTGTGGCTGTCTATGAAAGACTCCATGTAACAATTTTAATTATAAAGAAATAATATAATAACAAAAATAAGAAATCTATTTCTTATTAGAATATTCAATTAACTATTAAAAAGATCCCGATGATCAATAAAAGATCGCTGAGGATTATCTCGATTACATGCGCAAGGTTGGTTTTTTCAAACAGAAAAAAAAAACCAACAAAATTTATCTGTTTTATTTGGGTGCTACGATGCCACAAGCAGACACAAAGTAGAAAGACCTGTAACGAACGGCAAGGAGGTGCGATGTGTACTTGTCGCTTGGCAACAATAAAATAAATATGAATAATGGCCTTTGAAAGTCCATAGCGGAATATACTTCTCTCCCGCGAGAGCTTGCTATAATCCCTTGGATGCTGCTGTCCGTCACCTGTCTGTTTAATTTTGGTCTGGCATTTTGGATTTGGTTATACTGCTATCTATTGGAAGTCATTGCCATTTATAACAGGCTCTTACGACACCCATGGATTGGTGGATGGTTTTATTTACTTCGATACCACACGGCTAAGATCCCAGGTACACATTATGTCGGGCTCGCTCCGAGTAAAACCTCACGGTGTTTCGCCATCGTCGTATTGGCGAGGTCATAGGAACGCTCGCGCACACATTCGTGACCCCACGCGCGCTGGCCGTCGTCAGCATCCCCTCCTCGAAAACACAGACGCGTCTACCTTCTTGACTTTCGAACCATGCCAGGCATACCTTAGACGCTGCTGCCCGTCTCCGCGTCAAGCGCAATTTTGCTAAGTCGCCTCTTACGAAACTCGCGGGAAGAAAAGGGATGTAAAAAAATATTCTTATATTATTGCTAACTAGTTAGTCGTTCATTAATCGCATATTTTACGAAAAGTTCTCATCGTTTTCTTGTAGCCGCATCTGCACGTCGGAGGAGTGACAGCAGGTTGTGCGGTCAGCTGGCAGTAGAACCGACCACCCGGACTCTCATGCGTTTAATCCTGAAAGATTGTTTATTTATGTAACAGATTGCGTAGGTTAATCATAAGTCACCTGACTATTCACAAGTTGTTTCTCCACGCGACTTGTTCAGTTATTTATCATATAGGTATATCATATAGGTATATATGCTGAGCTGCTGGAGACATACATGACACCGGCTATCGTGGCATCGTCATTATATGGCAACAGTCCCAGTTATTAACTTCATTTCAATTGGTTCATTCGAATGGCGACAATTGAAGATAGATTACGCTCCGCTTGGTTAAAAGATAGCGCTTTAGTATATTCTTAGTTTTTTTTTTATAGAAAAGGTAGGCAAACGAGCAGGTGGCACACGTGATTGTAAGTCATTATCGCCGCCCATGAACATGTGCAATACTGGAGGAATAGCAGATGCGTTACAAAAGTAGTTAATAGTTTTTTGTGCTACATACGAGACTCACACACACACTACACTACACACGAGACACATACACTACACTACACTATACACTCTTAGATAGGTACAAAATTAAGTACATTGCTTTGATTCAAAAGTAAGCAGCTCAAGCAGTCTGTTGTGGAATGAGATACAACGTTGGCACCACAAACACCCAGACCCGAGAAAATATAGAAAAAGTGTTTTCTACTCTGACCCGACCGAATTGAACCCGGGACCTCAGAGCAGGCGACACCATGAAAACCGGTGTGTACGCCAGTCGTCCAATAGTAATAAAATATTTACATACATCGATCCCGAAATTTACGATTATATACGCCGAAAGGACTATATTGTCTAGACCTCCAGCTACTTATGTATTGGGATGTGCGTGAAGATATATTGACAGGAACAGCGTCACATTCGTTGCTCTGATTGTATCGGAACAATGAATGTGACGCTGTTCCTGTCAATTTCCTGTATGGAATTGGAAACAACGAAGCAAATATCCAGAACATTGGTTTGTCACATTTATCTGTCGAAAATCGAACTACCGTACCGAGGCCGTTACTCCGACTTAATTTTTTTGATTTTTATACTTACCTATAGTAAGTTGCTGATAAACAGACTTTACATTCAAAGAATCCCGGCCGCAGTAATCTTCTGCTCCATCGAGCTGTGGGTCGCCGGTTCTTGAAATAAGCAATCGGTCCATGATGCAGGTCTGATGATGAACGTTATATTTTAAGACAATCTACTGAAAAAAAAAATAAGACTTGGTTTTCAATGTGTGAAATCTTAACGGTCTGATTACAAAATTGCTGTTCATTTCATCTCGGTTAATATTACTCTGTTTCTCTGCATATGTCCCTAATGCAGAGAAATTTAAAGAAAAGAAAAAAAATTGTCACAATAGCCGAGTGGTTGGATGATCAGAATTCGAGTTAAGATACCAAAGTCGAATATCCGAGGCTATGGAACCAATGGCTTTATTCAAAAAAACTTATGTACGATTTCTTAAAATTAAAATAATTAAAAAAAGTTAAACTTCTTTTCATAGTTCACACATACACGTCTTCCGCTGCACTAACCATTCCATCCCTAAGGTTCTGCCATATTTCTTCCACACATTCTTTTCTACCATCGATGATGTCAAGCCTTTCGGCTACCCTTGCTTGATATTTATCCCTAGTGTCTGCTTCCTCTTTAGGAAATTTTTTTTAGCAGCTTCGGATGTTACAGACCGACTGTGTTTCTGGTACCGCAATCCGGTGGCGCCAGTCCGCGAACACACTTCTAAAACTAGTAATCACTAGATAGTTATCCGTTCCCAGGTCAACACCCCTGAACACTCGCGTATCCATCACCTGTTTACGCAGTCGGTCATCCAATCATACTTCCCTCATTCATACTTTATCTTGTGTACTTTAATCTGTGTGTTTTTGTGGTTAAGCATGGTGTTTGCCACAAGAAGACCCTTTTCATTGCATACAGCCAGTATAAGCTTGCCAGCGTCGTTAATTCTTTTATCACCAAACATTCCAAACAACAACAAAAATATTTCGTTTCTCCTAACCAAATGTAGAACTTCTCTAACATTCTCCCAAAACTCCTCCAGCTTAGCCTTGGACGACAAAGTTACCGGCGCATAAACCGCCAAAAGGAAGTTTTTCAGTCCAAATTTAAAGCGAACCCGGAGAAGTCTTGAGTTCACAATCTTATATTGAGTCATAACAACGTCCAACAACTGGAGCACTCCCAGCCCCTGGCAGGCGCATTCGCTCTCCGGGACTCCGGACCGAAGAGTTAACCAGCCCTACCGGGGAGCTCTCAGTGGCACCCACTGCCCTACCGTTTGGTCTCCGACAAACACACGAAATCAAGTTCTCTAAAAAAAATTGTTAACTTTAGACTCGTAAAATTCCTTGAACATAAAAATTTGAATGTACTGACTGAGATTTTGAGGGTTTAGAAAAAATAATCAATAGATGACGCTCTTTTAAAGCTTTTTACCATAGTAGCTAAAATTTAGACAACAATAATATTTTTATTGGTGTTGCCCTGTATCTACAAAAAGCTTTCGACACCGTTTCTCCGAGGATACTTTTAAGTAGACTAGATGGAATGTACAGCGGATTAAAGTTGGTTTTTATTTTAGTGACTAATTATGTCGTAGCTACGGTGTCCTTCAAGGTAGCACTCCAGGACCTATACTTTTTCTATTATACGTTAATGATGTATGCAGATGATACCGTTATGCTATTTACTCATAAGTCTTGTGTTGCAATGTCTTACTGGTTTCGAAAGCACTGGAAAACAGTTGCCTTTCACTAATTGTAACACATATACATACGCCCATGCACGTACTCACGTACAGATATATACACACAAACACTTATAATATAAATACACATATAAATACACCACACACATCCATGCTCGAATTCATCCATGATTTCATGCATGTAAGAATTCGAGCATAACAATACAATAACAGTACAACATAGATAATTTAAGAGAAAAAAAGCAAGAGCACTGATTCTCGTAACACAGGATTGCCTAGCACCGGAATCAGAGATTGAGTTTGAATTTCTTTTGATATATTTATGGATTTGTGTTTTGCTTTATGTTTATAATATTGTTATTATTAAACTATTCTATGTAGTGAGAGAGAAAACGGTGGCATGAAAGTGCGATCGTTTTACATTGAGTATAGAACTAATGCTGTATTGCAGGTACCTATTCGCAATATATAAGTAAAATTTAAAAGTAATTTATATTCTATTCTATTTGCTCAAATGGTCTTGGAAAGTTAGTCTTGGCCTACCTCGACCCCTTTTAATTATCTTTCGCGCTTCTTCACCATTCGGTCTTCGCTCATTAGCTCAACGTGGCTAAACCGCACATTTTACAAAGAGATCGCATCTCCACTGCATTCAACTTGCTTTTATGCTTTTTCTGGCATACCCAGGTTTCGCTGCCATATAACAAAGTCGGTACCAGTACTGCGTTATGTATCAGCAATGCGTGCATTTTTCACTACGCCTTTCTTTTTTTTTTCACTGGGCTAAAGCAGTCAGGATACCGTTGACCTTGTTTCGTACACAGGCTTTGTAGTCATAATACAGCGACTGCACAGCCCTTAGCAATGTTCCATTGATACCATACCCCGGCAACAGTTTCCACATTTTCTTCCATACAACCTAATCAAATGCCTTCTCAAGATCCACAAAAGCACAGAAAATCTTCTGGTTAGAAGCCAGAAGCTTTTCCGTGATCATGCGGAGAGAAAACACTTGATCCATGCATACTCTTCTCTCTTCCAGGTCTAAATCCGCTTTGTGCCTCCCATAAAATTCTTTCCGATTTCTCTCTCATCCTACGCGTCAAAACCTTCGTGTAAACTTTACTTGCTAAACTGGTCAAGCTGATCTTTGTCAAAATGTGAACCTTTACCTTTATATAAAGGCACAATGACTGCGGATCGCCAATCATCCATTTCCATTACTTTGTAAGTTATCGATGGATTCAAAATCCAACAAGAGTTATTTGGCATACCGATGATAACATTAAGGCTGTTCGGAGGTTCTACAAGAGCTACTTTTACAAGAGCTTCTTTTAACGGTGGTAGAGCCACGCATCAGTTTTTGTTATTGCATGAATGGGCCGGCTTGACCGGGGAAGTACCACGACTGCACGGAATACCAGCGTGAAGTAGAAGTTTAACAAACTTCTGCGCTTCGTCTGGTGAGTGCAGTAACTGGAAGCCCACACACCCCCCTCCCCCAATTCTAAGGGAGGGGGCACTCTAAGGCCGGCAACGCATCTGCTATGCCTCTGGTATTGCGGGTGTTCATGGGCGGCGGTAATCACTTACCATCACGTGAGCCAACTGCTCGTTTGCCTCCCTTTTCTATAAAAAAAAGGTTTTCTTAAATATTGATATATACGTAGCTCCCTCTTACCTTCTATAGGCTTTTATTTTATAGTCTTCTACTATAAATTATAGCCTACCTGAACTGGCTGAGTTTCAGTGACATTTTTGGGTAAACCGAGGGTTTAGTCAGTGCGATACAGAAACATGCTATAAAGACGAAAAATTATAGAATATATACGTAACACCGTCGACCAAGGGACTCGAGTGCAATCCTCAAGTAGATAGGCTCGTCGTTTTTACGTTGGCTTGCACATATAGACAGCGACAGACTCACCACCTATCACGTTGTCCCAAAAGGAAGTCCGGTGACATGTGGGTCTACAGGACTAAAACGTCTAGACCTTTGCCTACCTCTGTATTGGGAAATGCATAAAGATATTTAATTAAGTCATTTATAAATCACCGAAATATAAATAACAATACCTCACAAAGCAATTTAGTGTTGTGCCTGTGCCGGTATTCACCATAGATGGCGTTAAACTAAATCACGTACAAAGAGGGCAGTGAAGAGCACCCGGTAACTACTATTGATTTTTCCCAGCGCCGCTTATTTCACGCCGACGTCGTCCTCAACCCCTTGTCACTCTTGTTTCATCATTTACGATATTTTAATGTTATATATTTATTTAGCAGTTCCACAAAAACGTAGACAAAGAGAAATGTAGTTGACATCAAGCTTCTTTGCGTGTGTTATTTTTTTATAAAATGTGTTTTAATTTGCTATCTATTCATCTTATTCTTCTTATTAAAGTACAGTAGCGTAATTAGAAATGGAAGTGAACATAAAAATATTCGATGGAGCCGGGAGTTAGTGATAGAGAACTGAGTATGCCTAAACGCATTCCATTCCACGTCGTTTACGCAACAAGTAAGTATTTTTACGAGTAAGTATTTTTATTAACATTGTAAGTAACCACATTCTTTATTTTTATTAACTATTTATCGAAGAAGTAATAAATTAAGAATATAAAACACTTTTTTCTTGTGAAACACTTTTTACATCATTACTTTTTTGTTTTCTCATACGCTAAATGAAATAAAAACTTGTAAATCATGCTTGGAAATAGCAAAACAATACATATCACAACGGCTGTACATTGCCCCTGAAAATTAGAACAAGAAATAGATTACTAAAACGAAATATAATGGTTTTTAAATCGATCACAAAATCTCTTTAGACCAAATTTAAGGGTTATGCAGAGACAGCTGTAGTACATTTATAACAGTAATTTATAATTACTTCAGTGTTATAATTATATTTCTCTCATATCTTTCTGGACGACCGGCGGCAGCGTCTACATTGCGAGGAGTCTGAAACTGCGATCGCCAATCGCAATTCCTATATTTTTGATATTAACCATTAACATTTTTTCGAAAGAAAATTTACAAAGAAGTTCTTCTTCGTTTTTTTTTAAAGTATACGTTAAAAATTTTACGTCATGCCATGAAAAAAAAAGATGGCCATATGGAACTAATCTCCCTAGTATATTGACCACCGATAAGCGGTCGAGCGAGATTATTTATATATTTTACTAACGACCTGATAGGATAGATATGAGTGACTTCAAAGGTAGGTTTTGAGGTTAATCCAAATCGTGAGATATTTGATATTCAAAAAATTCAAATAGAAATGTCACGATAGCCGAGTGGTTGGGTTGTCGGAATTTCGGGTCAAGTTACCCAAGTTCGATCCCCAGGTGGCAGGCTCGTACCAATGGGTTTTTCAAAAACTTATGTACGAATTATATCGTTGGCTTGGACATAAATACTGCGACGGGCTCACCATCTATCACGTTGTCCCGAAAATATCTTCGGTGGAAGATGGGTCAAAGGGACATAATTGTTTAGACTAGGCCTCTGTCTACCCCTGTATTAGTAATTTCGTGAAGATATTTATTTATCTATATTAAAAAAATGAAAATGATTTTTATCCATAATAATCCTCCGGAGGAAGGCTCGTACTAACTTTTGTGCGATTTTTATCATTTGCTTGTATACTGAGACGACGACAGTCACGTTATGCCAAAAAAGCTCCGGAAAGTTTTTCTCAAAGCCGAGTAATTTGGTGAAGCGAGCCTGAATCAGTTGTTCATTTAAAACGTGTTCAAATTTAGTTGAAGTTTAATATGACAGATTAATTTACGTTTTTCGGATAAATTTTTGACTTCCTATTAAATGTCTTTAATCCTGGATTTATATCCTGGTATCATCCATGGATCTTCGATTGACAATTCATAAATTCTTGTAGTAGTGAAAAGAACCGAGTTCGAATCCTATACTTTAGCGATGCCTGTCATCGGCCTGTACTATTAGTCAGACATTTTAGAGACAGTTACTCTGTCAACTTTGAATTTTGTAGAAACTTTCCGTATTGATTCTTTCAACAACATTCCCGATATGTGGAAAAAATACTCCCGCAATCAATAATATATAGAAATACAGCATGTCGTATATCCATTGCTATAAGACGATGTTTTTGAGACCATAACCAACAAGGTTACACCGATCTCGATGAGAGTTATATCCTCCTGCGTGCCGTTCGCTACGACGTAGCTCTTCCCTACAACACGTCTACGCTTTTATAATGCAACAAGCGAGATCTCAGTGCGACGAAAAATACGTTCTTAGGTCAAGTGGGAAATTTCGTAGCTCATGTTTACGAATCCTTACGATTTAAGGGCATTTGATGAAAATAATCGTTTTAATAAAAGTAATAATAGTATATAAAATCTTCTGGCCATTCCCAATAGTGGAATAGACGGAGGTCTAGACAATTAAGTTATTACCCGCCTTCCACTGAGGATATTTTTTGGGACAAAGTGATAACGAGCCTGGGAATTGAACTCTGGTCTCTTGACTCGAATTCTGAACACCTAACCACTCGGCTAAGGTGAAAAAAATTAAATACCTTATTCTCTTTAACTAAAAAAAAAAAAAAAAAGTCGATAAACTCACAACCTGTCACGTTATCCCAAATAAGCTTCGGAGAAAAGTGGGTAGAAAGGACTTTATCGTCTATGCCGCTGCGTACCCCAATTTTGGAAAAATGCGTAAATATATAGAAAAAAATTTACTGAGCTTATTAGGTAAAAGTACATTAACTTATCTTTCATATTTAGAATTGACAAAACACAATTACAAAATATCGAATAGGTATAATCGAATCTTCCAGAATTCGTCTACCTATAACTACGCTTATCCTTAACGGAGTAAGTAAAGTAGATAATGGTTCCCATTACAGTCTAATGGAAATACTCGTATATATGTAGATACCTATAAAAAACCATATTTATAAATTGAAGCGCCAGACAGTCTACGCCGAATGGGTCTTAATCGATTTCTGTCGAGTCGGCTGCATAAATATTTTATGAACTTATTATATTTTGTACTAGCTTTAGTCAATACGTCCGTATATCGATTTTCTTTTAATATTTTAGGCAATCATAGGTCGAAAGAAGGAATGGTAAAGTACACCAATCTCATTACATTATTTTTGTTACAGTAAAAGTGAATGACTTAAGCCATTAGAGTTAAAGTAATAATATTACGCTTCACGCATAACCCAATAAAGGGGTAGACAGAGGTCTAGTCTAGACAATTAAGTCCCTTCGACCCACCTTACACCGGATATATTTTCGGGACAACCCGAAGTCGTTTTTATGTTCAAGCCAACGATATAATTCAATAATAATTTATAAGTTTTTGAAAAACCCATTAATACGAGCCTGCCACAAGGGGATCGAACTCGGGTCTCTTGTATCGATATTCTGACCACCCAACCCCTCGGCTTACGTGACTTATAATTATTTTTAAATTATGAAAAACAATATGCACTCTTTTTTCTGTAACATTTTTATAAATCAACCTACTCTAAACTTGATTGATTTTAAAAATCCGTTTATATTTATATAATTCAAACATAGATACATAGATATATAGATAGTGACAACAACACATACATTGCTCCGATCCCAATGTAGGATGCTAAAGAACACAGGGAATCCGAAACAACGAAAGCCCCACACACACCCAGACCCGGGAAAATGTAGAAAAAGTGCTTTTCTATGTTGACACGACCGGGAATCGAACCCGGGACCTCGAGATGGCGACACCTTGAAAACCGGTGTTTACGCCACTCGCCCACAGAGCTCGTCAAATTTGAAGGATCTTTTAGGTGGCTATTTATGCAAGTTGAAGACACAAAAGTATATTTTTGAATTTTTATGCAGAAAATATTAAACGAAAAATTTTGTAATAAAGTATTTAGCAGAACTTTTTAGTCAAATCTTTTTACGAACGGAGCAAAGAATGCGTTTTGGCATTTTTAAACACGAAAATGTGCAACGGAAAAGTTCATTACGTTCTTCTGTGCCCTCGTTTTTTATTAAAAAATACGTCCGCATTGCAGTCAAACTCTTCCAGGTTACTGCAAAATTATGCAGTTTTTTGCAGATATATCTTTTTTTAAAATTCGTATTTATTTATTTTCGAAATAAAAATATTTTGTCTTTTTATTTCGAAAATAAATAAATAAATATTTTCACGCATCTTTCCAATACAGGGGTAGTCCCTTTGTCGATAGCATTAAGTCCTTTCAGCATACCGTTCACCAAAGCCTATTAGAGATAACGTGACATGTGGTAAACCTATCGTCGAATTGTAAATACGAAAATGACAATAAATAAAGAAGAAATAGCTTTATATATATCGTGATATTTGGCGACTTACTCTCTGCTACCCGGTAGCGATGACGAAGAAAAAAAAACATAGATTCCCCCTAAAAATTCAAATATTATTTGTAATGATAATCAAATACTAATGCGCTTGTGGGAGTTTCGGGTTAATAAAATGTATAAACAAATTAAATAAAAGAGCAAGATGGCATGAAAATTTCAAATGAATCTGTGGACATATTTCGAGTTCTGCAATACACCGAACACAAGCTGAATTTTTACGTACACGGAAGTATATGACGTATAAGGTAATTCCAGAGTGGCCAGAGAAATTTACAGTAGGCCCTTCATCACATCGTTTTACTTTCATCCCATTTTTTGTTAATTCTTACTTAGGACACGCGCAGTCTGAAATACAATCTGATAAAAACTTTACAAACGTACTTACGTAGTGAAGTGCGGGCCACTCAATAACCTCTCAAATTGAGAGGAGAGCCTGCGTAAGCCTACTCAGTAAGAGTATCTGAATAATATTTTTTAATTAATATTTATATTTCCATGTGTTAACGGCGTAAGAATAATTTCACTCCCTTTTCTTCGAGGATGTCGTAAGAGGCGACTAAGGGGATACTGCCTTGAATATCGTTATGGCAACCGATGGATGTCAGGATAACCATCTCTAAAAATGTTAGACCAAACTTGGCAGGCAAAAATGACCAAAACCGAAGGTGGGCAGTAACTTCTGAGGTGCGAGTGGTCTGGTACTGCGGTCACCAATGTGCTCGCCAAGTTTGGCGATTATGGCAACCCTACGAGAGAGGCCTATATCCTGCTGTGGACTTTAACGGGCCGATATGTATGTATGTAATATTTCTAGCGTTTGTTATCAAAAATAAAAACAATATTACGATAACCGATTAGTTGGGTGATTTGAGTTCGATTTCCCTAAGAAAAGTTTTTATTTTTTTATTTTATTTCATTATTTTTTTTTTTTTTTTTTTTATGTAGGATTTGGAAATTTGTATGATTTTAAAATGCTTCATATCTTTAGTTAGATTAACATCATATTCATGATTGATAATATAGTAAATTAACATCGGAAATGGCATTAAGCATCCGAATAAAACACTGAAATTGAACTTTTGCAGATAATGATGGTCATGACGCTAATCAAATAGCTCCACTGCTTGTGAGAGTGCTTGTAATGAGAACCGTACCTATATGAGTTACTGAAAAAAGACTTTAGTTTTGGTACAAAAGGATATACTTCCAGTGTCTGTATGTCATACACAATACAGGACAACAGATAAATGACATATAATAATCAATTCAAATTCACATTTACTTATTCCACAATTTCATTATTTTCCTATCGCTTTTTTTGTTTGTCCCCGTTGTATATGATACTACGATTGACATAATTTGGTACGACACTATTTCGCTTAAACATTTTACTGAACCAAAAATCTAATTTTTACATCTCCGTTAATGCTGATTTTAGTGAACTTAATTTGAAACTTTTTATATAAGTCAATGAAGTTGACCGTACTCGTCGTACGTACTAAAATAAATACACATGATTGTATTATCTCGGTGGAACTTCAATGTAAAATCAATTAAAATCCACTTTTACTTAGTCCACAGTTTAATAATTTTCCTATTTCTTCCCATTTAACATAATATAAGAAAAAACAGCAATTTGTTTTTTAACAAGTAGTCCATTCTTTGAAGGATTCATTTAACACCATTGCTTATGGCGTTTAAGGTGAAGACAGCTGCTACCCAGCATGCGAGCTCAACGCCCAAGGTCCAGCAGCGCGCGGTTGGCGTAGCTCCGGCGCTCCACCTCACGAACTTCTCCTCCGCTTGACCTGCGTCACCAGTGTCCACAAACTACAACTCTTGGCACACCATCAACTCATACGTGAGTTCCCACGATTCGCCTAAATCTATAAAAGTTAAATAGAAGATCATTTACACACTTATTTTACAAAAGAAGGTGACGTACGAGCAAAAGTTACACGTGATGGTAAGTGACATCCGCAGCAGCTCCAGGTGCGTTGTTTATCTTTAAGAAAGGTATTGGGAAAGGGATTGTGGATGAGGAAATGTGTCCTTAATCACCGCACGACGCCGTATTCTATGAGGCCATGGTCTTGCCTCTGTCGAATCGGCTCACACAAGCAGCAACTGAACTGTCTCTTGGTTCCACCACGTACAGTTGTGAAGGTGTAAAAGATGTAAAACCTTGCACAATATTGTAGGGAGTCAATAAATTATAAATAAATACATGCATAGATAGGGACTACGTCACATACATTGGTCTAATCCCAAAGTAAATAGCAGAAGTAGTTGTGTTAAGGAATCGGAAACAGCGAATGCACCACAAACACTCAGACCGGAGACAAGGTAGAAAAGTGTTCTAAATTGACCCGTCCATAAGAACCAGTGTGTACGCCACTTATTTACGAAGGGCATCATAGAAGCGAAGCGTATTTTGCGTAAATTTTGAGAATATGGCTTATGTTAGGCAGTGACAGAAAGCAGTGACTATTTAGGGTAGTATCGAATTCGTATTCTCTAACAGCTGCCTGTGTGGAGGTGCTAGTGTCAGGTGGGCTGGTGTCCGAGGGTGCGGCAACACCATGCGGAGCCACATACACCAGCGTCGGCCGCGTCACTCTAGCAAGACCAGCGCCGCAGGCTCGTACCAGGGAACTAAGGTATCAATCTAGCATCAACATAATCATGTTAAGCTGTGCTGCATTCCCAATACTCAAAAATGTACTTCATACATACTAAAAATAAACTAATAGGCAAAAAATCCAAAAAATAAACTAATTGGCATAATATCGAACTAGGGTTCTTACATTCTAATTCAGATTATCCAACTACTGATAAGTTTTATGTTTAAAGAATTTATATTCTTAACAAGATTTAAGCATTACACGATTACCCAATACTAGGGAAGACAATTAAGTTCGTTCGACCCACCTCTTACCGAAGATATTTTCAGGACAACATGACAGGTGTTGAGCCTGTCGCCGTCTTTATGTTCAAGCCTTCGATATGAATCGTACATAAGTTTTGGAAAAAACCCATTTGGTACGGGCCTACCTCCTAAAGATCGAACTTGGGTCTCTTGACTCAAATTCCGATTACCATTCGGCTATAGTGGTTGTTTACAGTCGCTTCAAAATTATTATATTTCAATTTGCTCTTTATGTATGAATTAATAAATTAGATAAGTAAACGTATAAGGACACCATCTCATACAATACTGTGATCCCAAAGTAAGCAGCAAAAGCACTTGTTTTTGGTATAGTATGGAATTAGAATAATGTTTTACATTACATACATACATACATTGACGCGTGCAGAAATCGTACCCATGTGTATATATAAAATTTATGTAAAAAATGGCCTCCGTATGTTTAGCGCAAATCTCTTTATCTAGTCATCAGGCTTGGCAAGCGGATTAGCGATCGTAGTCTTAAGCATCTTAAATCTTACACACTGTTGCCCGTCAAAGGCCTGCTTATTTTATGTGGTATTTCTTGGGATGGTTATCCTGCCGACTGCCATTTGCCATAAAGTTATTCAAGTTTAGTTTCCAAGTCTTAGTTTCTTCACCCACAGAAAGAAAATGGTATATCCCTACGCCAATACAGCACGATGGTGGGCACTATCATGAAATAAATAGTGGCGTAAAAGTTAACGGCCAGCTTGTACCAATAAATCTCTGCCGACTCTACTCGACTATGATTGCCGTTCTGCTCTCAAAAATGTTACAGATCAGCTGCCCTCCCAGAACCGACCTTCGCTCGCTTTGTAAAACTAAGACTGTCGGGTCCACATTCTCCAGCCAACGAAAATGACCAGGTACGAAGTTTCAAGCTATCCTAGAGTCTTTACATTGGATATTTTAGAGTCAAGACTATGGATACATATATAGATAGGGACAGCATCACATACATTGCTCCGATCCCAATGTGCAAAAGCACTTGAGGTATGGGAATCGGAAATAACGAAGGCACCACAAACATCTAGACCCGAGAAAATGTAGAAAAAGTGGTTTTTCTACATTGATCCGACCGGGAATGAAACCCGGGACCTCGAGATGGCGGCACCTTGAAAACCGGTGTTTACGCCACACGTCCCCGGAGGACGTCAAATATTTACTTTTAACTCTTTTTAGTGTCTACATGAGCCTAATTTTAAAGGACATTACTATTTGCTTCTTGATCATACAATAAGAGTCTGATACCCAGAAGTGATTCTTATAATGGGAACTAAAATGTAGGTCGAAGAAAAACAACATTTCTAGATAAATTATTAATAGAAGCTTAGAATAGAACCATGCACTTCTTAGTATCAATATAATTGTTGTTGGAAATAAAAGAACCACCATTCCAAAAATTTAAAACAATTTTTATACGTGGCTCTTGGAACTAAATTTCTATACCGCAACAGTAGAAAGAAATGGTATTAATGGTATATAATAATCGATAAAATTTGTCAAATACAAAAAATGATATTAAGTTGTATTGTTTTAGTATATGTATGGTATTTTAAGTTTTTATTTAAATAATTTAAGTCAACCAAAATTATAATAAATTGAAATATGTCAAAAATTTTTACATGATTAATTCATTTCACTATCTTGTAAAACACCCAGTTTAATGGCAAATAAAGATTATGATAATGTATTTTTTGGAACAGTGCTATTATCATTATAATAAAACGAAAGTTTTACTCACTAGATATTATTGTATTCAAATTTAAATTTATCCGAATGCTGTAGGTGATTCTTAATCCGAATGCTGCATCCGAATGCTGAAGTATATAGAACTAAAAATGAACTTTCTTCTTTTCACTTTTGTAACCAGGTAGCGCTAATGGCTGTTAATGTGCTAGGCGACGAAGTAGACGAAGCTGGCAAATCTACACCAGTTACACCAAAATCCGAGCCCACGTACTCTCCTTACGACGACCTCGCATTCGTTATGTATGTCGACAACGAGATAGCTGATCTAGTACGGAGTCTAGATGAGAAGAAGAGGATTGCTGTAGCTGGTAAGTATTTTTTAAAGACAAGCACGCACTCCTACTGATAAGCGCAAAATCATAAATTCAAGTGTATGCCGGCCTTTGTGAAAGGAATTTTGAATAATGAGGTTAAGAAGAGTAGCCACCGGTGGCAACAGAAAAGCAGCGTTATAGTTAATGGTTCATCTAGTTCTATTAGCGACATATTTAGAATAAATAATTACACGAACTTCACGAAGCCTAGAATGACATTAGAATACCCTGACTCTATTTTATTTCTTAATATTCACAGAAGAGCGTTTCGAATACGCAAGACGTCTAAAATCAGCAGCATCAGCGCTGGCAGCTGCGGGCATCAGGATCGGTCGCTGGAGACTACGTAAGAGAACCGCTGCTGCAAGGGATGACTTCGAGCTAGCGAGGAGGATGAGAGACAGAATCGCAGATGCCTTAACTGGAGTTAAAGAAGATCCGCAGCTATATAGACTCTTCGAAGAGGATGGGGTTAGTAACTTGAAACTTACTATTGCTGAGATATCTAGAGTCGATATTGATATCTAGTTCATTGCCTATGTGAACAGCAATGATTATTTTAAATAAAACAAATAAAATAAATGTCTTCACGCCACACCTGATACAGAGCTAGTCAGATGTATAAACAACTAATTTCTTTCGGCCCACCTTCCACCGAAGACATTTGGGTCGACGTGACAGGTGGTGAGCCCGTCGCCGTCTTTATTTCCAATTCTTAATTAGAAATCGTCCATAAGTTTTGAAAAAAAGTACCACAAGAGATTGCCAAAAGACCAAAAGGTCGCAAGAAGAACAACTTTCAATAATCACGATAGAGGAGTCGAACCCCGAGGCTCGTTCCAGTCTTTCAATACCGGCACGATCCTGTGGGATCGACTCGGCTAGCGTGATTATTGAACATTGATCTTCGGTTATATTATTTTAATAACCGGCCTGTAAGAGTTGTACCCACTGGTACGAGCCTTGGGGATTTACACGGCTATCGTGATTTTTGAAAGTTTATATTCCTTTATATTATCTTAATAAACGGCCTGTAAAAGTTCTCCATAGGACATAGGTTTCTTCTGTAAGGATACTATAATTATGATCCAGACCCCAGTCACGCGTCAATAAATAGTGTTGCATTCCTCGAGAACTACCTGAATTGATTCGTTCCCTGAAAAGTCCTCGTCGTTGTCCTAGTAAGCAATTTAACACTAAGGTTTTCACATCAGAACCTATGGATAGCCTTAGTTGTATTATTTAAAACTCGACGGCATGCCTACCAATGTGAGTGGTATACACAAGATGGTTATCAGTAGACAGATTTCGGTGAATTCGTGTTATTGCCGACCGAGAAGATTATTTCGCGGTTTTGGCATGAGCCTGTACGGTATAATTGTACAACCTGATTCTATATATAAGATAGTGATGATAGAGATGACCTTCGTGGACGAGTGGCGTACACACCAATTTTCATTATGTCGCCAGCTCTGAGGTCCCCGGTCGATTCCCGGTTGGGTCATTGTAGAAAACATTTTTTCTATATTTTCTCTGGGCTGGGTGTTTGTGGTGCCTTCGTTGTTTCCGACTCCCTTACCTCAAGTGCTTTAGCATCTTACTTAGGGATCAGAGCAACGTATGTCATGTTGTCCCTATGTATGTAGTGATAACTTATTGTGTTTTAATGTATTCGTCTTTTTCAGCCGGATTCACGCAACGACTCGTCAATGCCTCAAGCATACGACTTCTCCCATCATCTATCACCATCAGTTGCCGCCGGCACTCTCAGCCTGGATATACCATCGCCAGTTCCCCCAATAGACAATGACGTGGAACACCCAGAACAGGAATTCGTGAACGGCGTTGAAGAGGAAGAAGAAGAAGAAGTAAACAATGTTCCTAGTGTAAGTGATTTTTTTATAAATAGATTCGACTGACTTTACTATTTTCACGTAATTTCTCAATACTGGGTTAGGTAGAGGTCTAGATAATAAAGTCCTTTCGACCCACTTTTCACCGAAACTTATTTGAGACAAAGTGACTGGTGGTAAGCCCATCACCGTCTTAGTGACCAAACTAATAGAATATTATTCTTACTTACATATATATTTACATAAATAAATATTCTTGCGTATTTATATGTACAAACATCCATAAAAGTCACGATAACCGTGTGTTAGAGTAGTCGGAATTCGAATCAAGAGAACCGCTCGTACCAATGGGTTTTTCAAAACGGTGGTTCGAAGGTTGCTCGTAAAGACATAATTGTCTAGACCTCTGTCTACCCCTGTGTTGGGAATGGCGTGAAGATATTTATTATTCATTAAACATCCATGACTCAAGCACAAATATTCATATTCATCACACATGTGTTCCCGAATCGGGATTCAAACCCGCAATCTTTAACTTTGAAGGCAGAGTATTAAATAATACGGTTAACTAAATATCTAAAATCATGAAGGAAGCTTGTTTTAGCGACAGAGACCTTAGAAGAGGCTTTTGTTAAAGGACCAACCATTACACGTTATAAAAACTTTCATACATTCATAACAGCCAATAAAAGTTCACTGCACAATGCAGGTCTCACACGTAAGGATTGTAAGGATTTACCATAATCGCCACGCTTGATAAGCGTATCGGCAATCGCAGTAAAATTAAATCGAATAACAATTTCAACAGTTTAAATTTAAGCAGACCGTGGACGAGCTGTTGCCCGTCCTCATTCTGCTTTAAATTGATGTTATCTCTTTAATTGAATAAAATTAACGTCTTATTTAAAATAAATGTTTATTCATTTTTTGGGATACTTATACTGCCATCTTTCGTTTGTCGTTAGGGTATTTTATGGTGATATTTCGGTCGAGGATTTCCCGGGGCCGCTTCTTTGGAAACCCACGGGAGAAAAGGGTGCGGCATATTCTCTCTTAGATATTTCAAAGAGATGAGAACACCGCAGATTAGGTGGAAAATTCAGCTTAAAATTGCTTTTAACACTTTGGGAAGATCCGGCCAGGTAATCGAACCTGTGATAAAAAAAAGAAAGAACCTGACTAGACTACCACGTAATCCAGCGCATCAATCAGTAATCGAGAATTTCTTATTGCAGAGCCCTGGCAAAACAAACACCGATGACGTACAATCGCAGCCTGCACAACCCGCTTTGCCCTTAGAAGATAAAACAGAAGCTTTGAAGAAGGAAGAAGAAGACTTAAGAAAAGAGACTGATAGCCCTCGCAGAAGTATAACACCAAATGCCGCCAATGGTAAACTTCTCTTAAATATGGATACACCTTATTAAATATTAATATTTTAAATAATAATTATAATTATTTTACACGTATATATCTTCACGCCATTACAAATATAAGGGTAGACAGCGTACTAAAAATTAAGTCGTTACGACCCACCTTTCACCGAAGATATTTTTGCGTCAACGTAATAGGTGGTGAGTCCGTCGCCGTCTTTATGTCCAAGCCAACGATATGATTCGTACATAAGTTTTTGAAAAACCCATTGGTAGCCTGCCACCTAGGGATCGATTTTGGGTCTCATGAATTCCGATCACAAAACTAAACATCGAAATCTTGGTGCATCAATAATTTTAATAGACAGAGGATAAGTATATACGATAATGATGACAGCTTTACACTTTACTAATTTTTTTAAATTATTTTTTAAATAGTTTTCTTTAATTTTTTTTTACAATTTCACTTTACAGTTTTATTTAATTAATTTATTACTTTTCTAAGGTACATTAGTAAGACGAAGAAACAAAAGCGCAGGTCCTAGATCGACGTTTGAAGCTTATGAAGAGCGTTTGCTACCGGCACTGAGGCAGTAAGTTTATACTATACGGGTTTTGAGTAACACATATAGAAATATTACATGTAAATAATGAATCTGAAAGAAGCGAAAGAGGTATGTAAGGATCGTGACACTTGGCGATCTGTTCTCTCTGGCTACCCCGACAGGGATTGTGCGTGAAGATAAGTAAGCAAGCAACAAATAAAATGTTGGATAATAAGACACCGCGAAAGGCTCAACACCTGTAAATCCACCGCTCCTAGATTTGCTACGGTGGTTTGTGGGAATGCTAAACGAATTTACCAATACTGTGGTGGAATATAACAGCCAAAGAAAAGACTTGATAATGACAATTACAGCCTACTGATAGCGGAATAGCCATCTCAAATTATTACTACTATTACGTTATTTTTTGGGATAACAACATGTGCTGAGCCTGCCTCCGTCTTTATGTCCAAGACAGGGATATAAACCACATACACACACATACATACGTTTTAAAAAAAACTTCCGGTAATTTTGGCCCAGCTGTTATTAATTAAGGAGAAGCAAGCATAACCAAAAGCATCAGCATCTAAAATTCAAAATGTCCGGTATTATAATCGACAATACGCTTGCTGAGTGGAACTATTATTGCTAATACTTCTTATGTAGCGGTTTTTTTTACAAACTGTGAAGTTAGCTGTTAATACTACAAGCGTCAGCTATAAAGTCACAGTCTAGGCTTGTCAAGTATTCCTTGCAGTTCACACACGAACGAGTTCTTGCGGGAAGCGCGGGAGGCTCGGGAGGAGGAGTGCAGCGGGGGGAGCGCCCCCCAGGCACGGGCCCCCCACAGGCTCAATGAGCGGGAGAGGAAACAAGCTGCCTTGCCCATACTCATCTTTGGGTATCCTTTGGTAGGTTGATTTAAGTAAATACATATCGGCCTGTTAAAGTCCACTGCATGACATAGGCCTCTCCCATAGGGAGGATTTAATAATCGCCACGCCTGGCAAGCGGATTGACGATCACAGTACCAGACCACTCGCACCTCAGATGCTGCTGTCCATTTTCGGTCTGATATTTTTAGAGATGGTTATCCCGCCATCTATCGGTTGTCATAACGATATTCAAGGCTGTTTTCCTTAGTCGCCTCTTACGACATCCTCGGTAAGAAAGGGAGTATTACATATTCTTACGCCGTTACCACACGGATGATTTATTTATTAGTAAATCAAATTATTGGGAAATCATGCACCATTGGCGCAAAAAATTTGGGATGGGAAAAATATCATGTAAGAATATACAGCGTAAGAATATACAACCGCCTTTCTTTCCGTGTGTGTCGTTCTAAGGGATCTTGGAAATATCATTGGCCACCGATAGATGGCGGTGGAACTATCTCGTAAAATAGCGGACTAAAGTTTAACAGACTGGTAACGAACGACTGTGTCTAAGATGCGCGGTTTCACAGCCATCACAAATCAGCTTGCCAACTAACGAGTTTTTATAAAAATAAATGATGATTACTAAAAAAATTAATGATTAACTTTTTTAGTAATCATCATTAAATTAAACTAACGAGAAAAAAATTAGATTTCAACTAATACGGGTGGGATACGAACCCACGACCTTTGCCGTACCGTGGCAACGCTCTTACCTCCTATCCTCCTACCTTCCTACACGCATCAGTAGAAATATTAAATCTCTTTCTTCTAATCAAATCCTCCTGTTTTTGGTATTTGTGTGTCAATCGACATTTTAAACATCTCTCTAATTTAATAACAAAACGTTCAGCATAACTTATACACTTTAAAATCAATAAAAAATTGCATTAAACTAATTTTTCGTTTAGGTTGAAAAATTCTACTCGAAAAACTACCTAGACAAGGAGGAGGGACTCTCCCGCCTGCGGTCCGAGCTCACGGCGCCCTCTAACGGCAGTAGCAAGACCTCGCCGAACAAAACTGCGCGCGCCGCTGCCACCCTCCTGCAGCGCGCGCTCCGGGACAAAGTGTTCTCAGTCTACAGCCAGGCCAACGAAGTCGTCATTGCACTGTTCAAGGAGTTCGTTCCCGACAGGTATCGACCAGACAATATAACACTTTCATGAGAAAGAGGTGAACAGGCGCAAGCAACTCGCGTGATCTTGCTCAGTGTAAGACTATGTTAATATTTTTACTATTACACGCGTTAAGAACTCCCAAAGAGAGATTCTGTGTGCCTTAAATAAATAAATACATACATATATAGGGACAACACATACGTGACTCCAATCCCAAATAAATAGCTAAAGTGTTTGTGTTAAGAAAACAGAGAAGACAAAAGTAACATAAACTCCCAGGCGCGAGACAAAGTATACATTTTATACTTTGTTTTCTACGTTGACTCGACCGAGAATCAAGCCTGAGACTTTAGAGCAGGCGACACAATGAAGACCGGTGTGTACGCCACTCGTTCACGGAGATATTCAGGTCGACGAGTATCGAATTTCATTACATTTATGAGAAAGGGGTAAATAGGAAAAGTAGTTATTACCTTTTTAATATTTTCAAAATTTTTGCCTTGCGTCGTAAGAGGTGACTGAGACAAATGCTTGTTAATGGTGATAGCTATTAATAGATGGCGGGATAATCCTCTCTAAATAATAATAATATCAGTCCAAATATATGCAGACCGGTAATGGGCAGCAGAGTCTCCGATACATGTTTAAGAAAGTCTATATTTCGAGGTGTCTGGTCTACCGATCGGCAATTCATTTACACGCAAATATACCAAATTCTCCTTAAGAGAGAAGCCTATGTCCTACAGTGGACTTTTACAGGTCGTTAAGTAAGTAAGAGAACTTCTTGCGACATCTGTGTCTACAATATGCTTTTGTTTCAAGGGTCTGCGCAGCGGAAGTCGGTCGGTGCATAGACAAGTTGCTCCCAGAGCTTCTCCGGGCGTGCGGCGATCCCGCACCCAGGATCCACTCCACTGCTCAGCACACAGTGCTCACTGTAGCCGAATGTCCTCAAGTCAGGTAATGTTCATAGGCTTTGTTGTGAAGCGAAACGTGTTTCGTTGAGCAGGTTGAGGATAAATTTTAATGACATATTTGAATGTAGTACTACTCTGTAATATTTCGATTGAAAGATTTTAACACTATTAGTAATTATTACTCATTGATTAATTCCAGTTTTTTTTCATACGTAATTTATACTGACCTGTAATAGTGCATTGCTGGATAAAGGCCTCTCCCTGGAAAGGTTTGCTATAATCGCACGCTTGGTAAGCGGATTGGCGATCGCAGGATCAATCAGATCATTGCCGCCCGTCACCGGTCTGCCTAATTTTGTTCTGTTATTTTTCGAGATGGCTATTCCACCGTCTATTAGTAGCTTTTCAAACTTCGATCTCCTGATACGATTTTTATTACCCAACCACATGGTTGTCGTGGCTTTAAGAAAATGTAAATTCAAGGTTTCTTATAGTTTTGTGCAATATGTACATACAATAAAAATGATTTTTTTTATCTTCACGCAATATCTTTCTTAAAAACCGCGGTCGGCAGAGACAGTTAAATCCTTTGGACCACCTTCCACCGAGAGTTATATGAGTGCATATCGTTACAGATAGTAATATTATTTACTTAGAGAAATATTCATATACACATACAGACATCCATGACTCGTGTACAAACATTAATATTCATCACACAAATGTTTGCCTCTAACCGGATTCGAACCCGCAACTTAGCTACGAAGCCTAAACGAGGCCTAGCATAGCCGAACTATACCAACTTCGCTATAGGGTATAGAAAAAATATATGAGAAAAATTATGTAGTTAAAATTACCTTGGTGGTATGTATAAATATATCAACGTGCAATTCCAGAAGCCTCCACATAATCCCCCAGCAGTTGGTACGGCCCGTGGCCGCCTCGATGCACCCGCGGCTGGCACTCTCTCGCCTGCAGATCCTCGAGCAGCTCATACTGAGTCACGGCATCTCCACAGACAAGAACAGGTGAGTACTTATCAAACATTGACCATCTGACTTATATCACAAAATGAAGCCATTTCACCGTGTAGTATCGGCGTCAAAATACACCACCCCCTTACTTCCCCCAGGGGAACTTGGGGAACTTTACTTTACCCAGTAAAAGCTAAGTAAAAGCCTGGAATTTATATTTGGCTACCGAAAAAAAGAAAAGAAAGAAAGAAATATGTTTATTTATCGCTACAACCAAAATTAAATTATGACATAAAATAATAAAAATAAAACACAAAAAATATCTAACTATCATTATGAAAATTAATTATTGGGTTCCAGCAATAAAACGGCCACCGTAGTGTACCACTCAGCGTAGTGCTGTATTCATGTTATCACAACTACAGCGCTGGTATTCTATCGGAGCCATTGATATATAAATATATATTTAAATAAAAATAAACAAACAAACAAATCCGTGTGCAGTGACAATAAGCAAGAAACAAGCAGCGTCAGAGGTACGAGGCGTCTGATACTGCGATCGCCAATACGTCTTCCAAGCGTGGCGATTATGGGAAACCTTATAGGAAACTGACCTTGTGGTGTGGGAGAGGCCAATTTCCTACAGCGGAGTTTTACAGGTCGTAGTGTATGTGATGTACTGTAATGTATGTAAGAATCAATTTCACGTCTTATTGAAGTAAAAAAAATATCTCTCAAAAAAAGAAAAAGTCACGATAGCCGAGTGGTTGGGTGGACGGAATTTCGAGTCAATAGACCCGAGTTCGATCCCCAGTTGGTAGGCTCGTACCAATGGGTTTTTTAAAAACTTATGTACGAATATCGTTAGCTTGGACATAAAGACGGCGACGGGCTCACCACCTGTCACGTTGTCCCGAAAATATCTTCGGTGGAAGGTGGGTCGAAGGGAATTAATTGTCTAGACTCGACCTCTGTCTACCCCTGTATTGGGAATTGCGTGAAGATTTTTTTTTCTCGATCGTATCCCAGTAGTGGTCAGAGATTTAAATAGATAAGACCTTTTAATGCACATTCCAGCAGAGCTTAATAGTGACAATACCGCCCGGGCTCTAGACAGGATATAAGTTTAAGTTAACGAGCAAATCGTACATAAAGTTTCTAAAAAATTATTGATCTTTTCTTTACTCAAAACTCAATTATACGAAAACATAGAAAAAAGTATTTAGAATAAAAAAAATGATATAAAATAATCCCATAAAATTTATATCCCGTCACGAAGAAGCGAGGGAATAAATATATGTTCATTTAAATAAAAAATGCAATATAAAATTTAAAATATGTTAAATAGAATGTTATTAGTAATGGAATTAACAAAATTGTTTAATGAAATGTGTATAGTAAAAAAACTTTCAGTAAAAAGTATACATAGGGGACACCCGGATTTGAACCGGGGGCCTATCGATCTGCAGTCGATTGCTCTGCCACTGAGCTATATCCCCGTGATAACTAACTAACAAAATACGATATAATAACAAATTGTCATGGATAAAAATTGTTGCATCATTACAGAAAAAACTTAGCGTAGGAGTCACTATCAACTTGTGTGGACATTTGAGTCACTCATCACACTGACTTAATTTATTATGCTGATCTATGCAAGTATATATATTGGGTATATCAGCATGACTCCGCTACGTAATCACAGTAGGTAGGTAGATCATAGAAACACGATAAATGATAAAACAATTGATTAATTTTGCAAAACGAACAAAATCCCGGTAAAGGTGCAAAGCAAATCTATTAACAGTTTTAAGAAATTTATTAAAGAAAAACTTTATAAGAAGGGCTATTATAATATAAATGAATATATTAATGACAGTAACCTCTGGGAATGAGGTGATCGCTCCCAAGCTATTTCTAGAAAACATCAGATCACATTTGTATAATACATTACATTGTAAAAAAATATTGAACAAAAAAGAGGATACCTACGGAGTTTCTTCCGCCTGTTTCTTCTCCGTTAGAGAAACATCATTACGAAACGGTGGTTAATTTAAAAATGACTATCGATAAACGAAATTACATTCTTGTGTTGATAAATAAATGAGTTGATTTGATTTGATTTGAAAAATAACTTTATACTTATATGTAAGGTTGAAATCAAACTCCAAGTCACTCTTATTTTTATTACTGTTATAAAACTATTAGGAATAACTAGTATTCTTAATAGTTTTATAGATTTTTTCCACAACGACCTCCGTGGACAAGTTCTCGGACGCTCAATGTAGAAAACCACTTTTTCTACATTGTTTTGGTTCTGGGTGTTTGTGGCATCTCTGTTCAAATCAAATAATTTTTAACTTTGCTCTTGCTTAGTTTCTAAACGACTTGAAAAAGTTTAATACAGATAGAGAGGTACAGTACATCGGTCTCTTCCTTAATGAGGACTAGACATTTTGGTCAAGCTTGGCAAGCAGTAACAAAGAAAGGCGATACCAGACATTTTGCTAAGTAGACGCAGCAGCCCATCAATAGTATGGTTTTAAAATCTGTCGGTAGCCATTACCTTTTTCCTTGTTCTCCTTTTATGACACTCAAGGGAAGAAAGGTAGAAGGTTTTATGCTGTGACCACTTGGTAAACTACTCGTAAACCTAGTAATACTTGAAATTTCTTCACCAGCGGTTTAACAGTTCGTCGTCTCGCGGAATGCGGTGCTGCCGGAGCGCAACATGCAGCAGGTTCGGTTCGCGCAGCTGCAGAGAGGATACTGCTCGCCGCGTACAACCGCTCGCCCAGGGTCGTCCGCGCTCAACTGCCACCGGACGATGCGGTCACCAGGCGTAACTTGATCTACAGGCATCTGTTCCAGCAGTTCGACAGGATCGATATGCAGGTAAGGCGAATTATATGGCAATAGATGGCGTTAAATATAAATAAATAAATATCTTCACGCAATTCCCAATACAGGGGTAGACAGAGGTCTAGTCTAGACAATTAAGTCCCATCGACCCACCTTCCACCGAATATATTTCGGGACAACGTGACAGGAGGTGAGCCCGTTGCCGCCTTTATGTCCAAGCCAACGATTGTCCAAAAAAATTTATTCGGTGGAAGGAGGGTCGAATGGACTTAATTGTCTAGACCTCTGTTTAATCCTGTATTAGGAATGGCGTAAAGATATTTTTTATTCATAAAAATTATTTATTAAAAAGAGTTAAAATTGGTTATTTTGTTTAATAGTTTTTTAATGAATATAAATGTATACATATATAGATAGGGACAACAACACATACATTGCTCCGATCCCAATGTAAGATGCTAAAACACTTGAAGTATAGGAATCGGAAACAACGAAGACACATCAAACACCCAGACCCGAGAAAATGTAGAAAAAGTGATTTTTTATATTGACCCGACCGGGAATCGCACCCGGGACCTCGATTTGGCGACACCTTGAAAACCGGTGTTTACGCCGCTCGTCCACGGAGGTCGTCATATGTTCGTCATATGTCGTATGGGTATGGCAGGAGAAACATGATGATAGAATAAAAGCTGTAGAGATGAGCATTGAGAAGCAGGACTTGTGATGTCGTCTTAACAATAGGCCACCTCATTTACTTCCCGTGGGTATCTTAAGAGGCGACTTACGAAAAAGCCCACTTCCGACCCACCTTCCAACGAAGATATTTTCGGGACAACGTGACTGGTGGTGAACCCGTCGCCGGCTTTATGTCCAAGCCAACGATATAATTAGCACATAAGTTTTTTGAAAAACTCATTGGTACGAGCCTACCAACTGGGGATCGAACTCGGGTCTATTGACTCGAAATTCCGACCACCCAACCACTCGGCTATCGTGACTGTGTACTAATTATAAAACTATTTTTATGAAGTGTATATTAAAAATTTGTCTATTTATTTATATAAGTATCGCCAACGTGTTTTACAGAAAATACTGAACCAAGCACCTACAGAAGAACAACTGCTGAACGGCGGTGATCAATCAACTGCAGACACGACCCATGAAACAGCCAGTGTTTCTCAATCCACGCGCTCTGGCATCACTGTGTCCGGTATGACGTCATCTGGAATGACGTCGTCACTCATGACGTCATCTATCGGTGCCACCTCTTCTTACAGCCTGAAGTCAAGCGCTAGCGGAGCAACTTTAGCTCCATCCAGTTTAAGTGGTAGTTTCACAACGTCAAGAACAAAAAGTAGTTTAAAGAAGTTACCAACGAAGAAGTATACTCCCAGCCGAACTGTTAAGGATTATTCTAATTACCCTGGATATAATAAGTTGAGGTTGGACAGTGCTGTTAGTCCTAAACATTCGCCGAGATCGTCAGCTACAGGTAACGAAAAGGTGAGACTTTTGAGATATTAATTGTAATTTGTGTCATGATTTTTTTAGTAATGTTTGTTTTACATAGCATATACAGGAAAGTAATCAATTAGACTCCTTATCTTCATATTTTTGCTAGTCACGATATCCAAGTGGCTGGGTGGTCTGAATTCGAGTGAAGATCTCTTCACCGAGTTCGACCTCAGGTTGTAGGCTCGTACCAGTGGGTTTTTCAAAACTTAGATGCGATTGGCTTGCACGTAAAAACGGTGAAAGGCTTACAACCTATCCAAGTTGTCAAATATTTTGTTAAAACGTGGTTCTCTCTGTAAATCCTTGCCTTAATATCTTTTAAATAGTCCAGAGCATTTATCATGAATAACCGTATAGGTTGGTAAGCATATTGGCGTTCACAGTAACGGACACCTTGTACCTTTTGCTCGGCACCGGAGTTGCAGGAAGTGTGAAAAATTAAATTTATATTTTTTTAGGTACACTTTCAAGAAAACCAATCAGAAGAAGTAGTATTTCGTCGAGCTAATCGTAACACAGAAAACCGACACTCAATGATTCACTACGACCATGACCCCTCCAAGCCCCAACTGAAAGAACGTCCCGTCACTGTTTACGAACCGTTGCACATCGATTACAGAGATTCACCAAGTATTGGTTCGCCAAAAACAACTAAGAACGATCGTAGTCTTGATTCATTACCAATGGATTCCCCACAAATGTCCAGGAACGATGTGAGATCTGATTCAGACTGCAGGAGTTTGGACTCTCCGAAGATAAAAGCAGAGTTTTTTAGGGATGCAGCATTAGATTCACCCAAGTTGGTAGCTGGGTTAAGGAACTTACATTTAGAAGAAAGTAGTCAAATGGATGAAAGTGGTTATTACAGTCCAGGTACATAAAGTTTTTGTATCATTTTCTTTGTCTATCGTATCCTGGCAAACGAGAACATGTTCTTCCTATCCCTAATCTATTCTTTGCACCAATCTATCTGACTTTTTTTAAAGGAAGGAGACAGCAGATGGCCAATAACGAACAACAGTATGAAGGCTACGAAGCTGTGGCAGTTGATGCAAGCAATGAAACCACGCCTGAGCCTGTATGCAAGTCAGTATATTTTTATTACTGGTATACCATACCATATTATGGAAGCAATACATGGTATGAAAACCACCCATCTTTTGTTGTGTACACAGTGCACTGGCTAAGAATGAGTCCGTGTACTCATAAACCAGTTCCGAATTCTTCAACATTATCTTATTCTAGCTCCATAAAAATTACTCCTACTTACATACCTAGAATATTATCATAACTACATTTGAAAATCCTAGCGCTAAATTGTAGAAATAAATTAATCTGTGGGTTCGTATATATAAGCATTGTAACATATTTTTGCACAATACGGGAATTAGTAGATTACTTCAACATAAAACTTCAAATTGAAACCCTTGCACAAAATGAAATCTTTTTAGTGCACAAACTCTAGGTATGCGAAGTGTAAGTGTAAGTGGTAAACTTTCAGTACGACATGTTCATGGTGCGGACGTCGTGTCAGGTCCACAGCTATAGAAGCGCATTACTGGCGGCGATGCGTTCTACTTGCGCGTTGTCCTCACTGTCACTTGGCGCTTGAAGCAAGGGGGCTTCACATACATCTATTGGGTAAGGGTCAGGGCCAAAGAATTTTAATAATTTCTTGTATTTACGCGAATGCTACAAATCTTAAATAAAAAGATTTTTGGACTTTATCGCATTTTTGATTTACAGAGCTTTGATTTACAGCATCCGTAATCACGGAAGGACCACCGTGACCACGGATGCTGTAAAGTATACGAGACGTTGGGAAGTAAAAAATTTTTGTTTGATAAAAACTACCTGTGTCTAGAAAATTTCAATAAGCTCCTTTTTGTATTCTGTTTAGTAATTTTAACGGAAATGCATTTGTCTGTTTTATGCGTGTGTATATTTACGACATGCACACGAACACACGAAAAACGATTGTGTAAAGTCTAAAAATAACCTAAACACCAATAGATGGTGGGAAAGCCATGTCCAAAAATACCACACCAAAACTAAGTACTGATGACAATCAGCAACGTATTAGCTGCAAGTTGTCCGGTACTGTAATCAACAATCCGCTTTCCAAGCGTGGCATAGTCCCCGACGGGGTAGTCAGAGAGAACAGATCGCCAAGTGTCACGATCCTTACGAAAAGCGAAAGAAGTATCTCTTTCGCTTCTTTCAGATTCATCATTTGCAGTAATTTACTCCCATGGACTTCGAAAGTTAGTCTCGGCGTACCTCGACACCTTTTAATCTTAACTTTCACGCTATATATTTTCTTCACCACTCGTTCTTCACTCATTCGCTGGTGCCAAGAGTGGCAATAACGATAAATCCTAATGGGCGTGGCCTTGTTCTGAGTCAATGAACTTTTACAGATACCATAGTAAGTTAGAAATAAAAGATTAATATTCTGAAGAATAAGCTAGTTTTTATTTAATAAATATCATCACGCAATTCCCAATACAGGGATAGACAGAGGTCTAGTCTAGACAAGTCCCTTTGACCAAATTATCGTGACTCTATTTAACCGCGTCTAAAAATCCTGTAAAATATCATTATGATATTGCAGAGGAGTGTTCGCTGAGCGAAGGACTGTGGAAGCCATGTCAGAAATGCGGTGCTGCTCTGCGCTCCGATGAAAGCGAGTACCACGTTAACTGTATACGTAAGTAAACTTTCAGACGCCATTAGTTTTTGTATATTTATCGTATTTATTAAAATGATTAGAAACCGCAATAGATTAATTGTTTGATGAAGGTAACACTTTTTCTGTTTTTTTTTTATTTTGCCGTGAATAACAATTCTACATAAAGACGAGTAGCTTAGTGTGAGGATATATCTAACAAAAAAAATATTCACGCCATTCCCCAGGGTACTCCCTATACTAGGGTAGACAGAGGTCTAAACAGTTAAGTCCTTTGGAGCCACCTTTCACCCAAAAACATTTTTTGGGACAACGAGACAAATGGTTAGTCTGTCGCAGTTTTTAATGTCCAAGCCAACGAAACTGGGATTTGGAACAACGAAGCTGTCACCTGGAGATCGACCTCGGGTCTCTTGACTCGAATTCCGATTACCCTCGGGCTCGGATTTCTAAACACAGGGAACAAATAACCACAAAATATTTAGAAATAGCCATATTTTAACTATCGACATTAATATTTTTAAGTCAAGTTTTATGTTTGTAGTATTTGTAACTTTGATCAGCAATAGATTTTGTTTAGTGTATCTTGTATTATATTATTGCTGTAATCTCAAAGTATAGACTTTTGCCTTGTACCTACCATACACACGTCACACATCTACCAAACTGACATGAAATTAATGCAACGTACCATTATATAGTGACGGACAATGGGGAACCTTGTGGCACTACATTTATTTTGTTGGAACTAAACACGAATGAGCGGTGTTGTTTATACTAAATGGTTATGTAGTTGTATTTGTAATTACAAATATTATGTTATTAAATAAAATGCAACTATTTTAAAGTAAACAAAGTAAGTTTATTTTAAATTTTTATATTTTTCGGCAGCTCTAGGCATGGATGAGTGGAAATGTCCATACTGTCTAACAAATATCCTTGCTCGAGATCTACCCTGGCAGCGCCATTTGATGCAGTGTCCAAGAAATCCTCGACTTACACCTACCTAGCTTAGTTAGTTAATCTCTTGTTACATGTTGACTTAATTTATTTTTATATGGAACTTGAACACTTTTTAGCAAGTTACCTAATACTCAAGCTGTCTAAAAACAATATGTTATTCAAGCTATCTAAAGAGAATGATAAAGTCGATGAAGAATTGTTGATATTTACGTTATTTCAATAATTGTTGTGCACAACAACAATAACAAACAAAAATATTCCAGATTATGGAATATTAGACACTATTCTAGTTGATGATCTTTCTTATCTTTTCTTTTACTTAAACGTACATTATATAAGCAATCATGAAGGAGTCAATTCTGTTCAAATTTTTATTTGACTTGATCCCTAGGCCATAATAATGTATGAAATACGTAACTTTTGACGTATCGAAACAATATAATTTCTATAATTATGATATGGGAAGGTACGATTTATCCAGTAGACAAATATGACAGAGCAAGAAACGTTGAATTGTCTCAGCGTAGGTAGTAACGTTGTGTTATTTTTAATGTTATTAGTTGTGTAACGTAAGTAACATCATTATTCAAAATTTTTACGATAATTACAACCGATATCTTACGTAAGATAATTACAAACGCAAACTTATTACTCTGTTTTCTAATAGTTATTACCGTTACGCATTACACTATTTTTATAATCGTTGTAGATTCGGATTTAGTTATTGTCAACATGTTAACGTTTTGTTTACTTTATATAGCTAATTCCTACTGTTTTTGTTGTATAGTATTTTATTATTATTACCTGTTTTTTTATCTTTTAATGAACTTCATTATGGACATCAGATCATTATAAATACTTTGGTTAGTAATTAGCATATAATGTATCTGTAGAATACTAAAATGCATACCTGAACATCAAGGAAGTTAAATACATTGTTATAAAAAATATAGCTCTGTATTTCATCAATCATAATCATACAGATATTCTGGTACAATTTTCAGTTTATCAATTTTTTCACTTTATAAGTTATAATTTTCACTCATGCCGTTAAAATAATGTAATATAAAATAGAGTTATAAATATTATTCACGAGTCAATTTTCAAAAAAAAAGGTCTTTTTAAAAGGCAACATTACAATGCACGGCTTTTCGAATCCGTTCTTTCACCGTCCAAATTGTATGTATTCCGTCTTAGATGATTGCTCATATTTCTTTTTAAATCGACCCGTCTTATTTAGTATACCTAATTTTCAAGTGTGGTAATTTATCTCTTTATAAATGATTTATTTAAAATCAAAACAAGCATGCTTCGATCTTCACAATAGAATAGCGTATAGTAAAGAAAAAAAAATACATTATTCGAAATTGTGTTTATCAATATCGACATTGTTTATGATTAATTAATGTATGAAAAATTTCATTTCTATTTTGAGATTATATTGTTCAGTAGTTCTGTATTTTGAGCGCCCAGTGTAATTTTTTATATTCATTGTCATAGTCAAATGGATTTTAGTTCATATTCAGTAGTTGCTTAGAGGAATGCGTATATATTACATTATAATTCGTATTTTTATTTCTAGACTATGTACTAAAATAAAGTAGGATAGAATAGACGCTAAATAAATAAGTAGAAAATGACAATATACTTTAAGCAAGTAGAGAGTAGAAAAGTAGACGATTGCGAAGAATAATAATCAAATTTTTTTCTTAATCCGTTTTTATAAAAATAAATCACAGTAGAGTAATTCACATTACAATGTTTGCCTTTAACAGCCCTTCCGCAATAGGCATTATGAAAATATTTTCTAGCTTCTCAAGCAGACTGATTTTGTCTATAAACAGGTGAAATCTTTACATCGCTACTCTAATACTCTTTCTCTCTTGATATTTCTCTTCCTATTAATAAGATTATTGATTAGGTACAGAATATTAATCATAATTATATCTAAGTAATCATTCGCGCAGTTCGAATTATAATTCATTTGTAAAATAATAGAAGGAATAAACAAAAAGATTTTAGAAATTGTTTACATTTCTTAGTATTTACTTATTTATTTTAATTATATTAATTATTTGAACTTAGTATTAATGATAATAACCTTGACTTATTGTCGACACATATAGTTTACATAGAAAAACTAAACGATATCTGTTTTTTTTTTTGGAGTTTATGGCCTAGTTTCTAGGCCATATATCTGATTTGTTCATCGATCGACTAAGATTATATTAATCCATAGATTAAATTAAATTACTTGAGTAAAATATAAAATTTATTTTTTCACATTTCTCTTTATAAGTTCTTTAATTGAACTCAATTTTCCGTTTATATGAGTATTTTATTAATCATTATTCCTGGTAAGATCGTTTCATCATTGTAATAGATTTAAAATATATAATATATTAGATTATATGAAAATCCACATCACCACTGTGATATCGGGTCGAGATTTATTGAGACAGGTATTTTGAGATTGGTCTTCTGTTGTCGGTATAGTTATTAATTAGAATTAGGTAATTATTAATAGTTAAATATATTCACGGTTAAATATAGACTATTAAAGGATATATTCGCTAAATAAAAATCACATGAAAACATATTGTAAATAATCTCTATAAATATAAAAGCGGATTGCTACAGACTAAACAAGAAAACTCATAATATGTTAGCACTCTCTCTCATAATCTTTCATTAAAAAGTAATTTTAGGAAAAATTAGCCTCAAAAAAGGGTAAATGAGGTCTGAAGGTTAAATTTCGTTCCAGTTAAAGATAGTTAATTCGGTCATAGTGCTGACGCAAGTACATTAAACTGTGCGAGCGTAATTAAGATTATGAAATTAGGTTAAAATAAATTATTATGCATTTTCAAAGCGCGAGGGATTTTTTTAAGAAATTTGTACAGTGAAATTTATTTATGGCAATATTATATGCGCCTCTTTCGTATCCTCTTAGTATTTCAGAATTCTATTAAACCTTAATGCACTAACCATATATTACAATGAGTATCTTATCTGGAATTTCGTAATAATACTAAAACTCAAAGTTTACTTAGTTCCTTCAGTATAAATTATATCGTAATTAAAGGATAGGTTAAACGTACTTTTACGTCTTTCTACTCTGTCCAAATAAAAGATAATAAGAATTATGATAACTTTTAAACTGAACGGCATCTACTGAACCTCGAAATTTTTAATAAACTTAATATTTTTTTTATTAAAAACTCATTTCTTAAATAAATAATATTGTATATATAAAATTAAATAAATAAATTAGCGTAACAAACTTAAATAAGAGGTCTTAGATATAACTTGTTTAACGGAACGTAAAACAGTCTCTAAATAGATAATACTGGCCGATATGTTATATCACGTAATTATACATACATATCGGCCTTTTAAAGTCCTCTGTAGAATATAGGCTTCTCCCATAGGGAGTCTCGCACCTCAGACGCTACGCTACTGCCCATCTTCGGTCTGATAATTTTGGTCTGACTTTTTTAGACATGGTTATTCCGCCATCTATCGGTTGCCATAACGATATTCAAGGCTGTTTCCCTTAGTCGCCTCTTACGACATCCACGGGAAGAAAGGGAGTGGCAATATTCTTATGCCGTTACCACACGTAATTATATATATACGCAATTATAGTGTTGGCGTCGCTATGTCATATTGTCAGCATAACTACCTATTGAGCATCTATGTTCATATTTAAGTTTACAAAAACTATAGAGGTTATTGTATCATTTGACGTCAATATCATTGTATCACACCAACTACGGGTGTCCGGTTGTAGTGATGTATCTTGTGTATTTAAGACTGCGTCTGAGTTTTGTTCCTAATTACAGCATAAGTGTTTAAACAGATAGAACATATAGCAAGAGACAAAGTAACCTCTGTATTTTCACATTCATATAATTTGAAATCTTTCATAACGATTATTTCGATTATAAGCACTGTTTTTGTACACACTTTACGAAAAGTCAAGTAGTAGCTGTGAATACTCGAAGCTACACAAAGGGCTTCTCTCTCATATTTAAGAAAGATTAGAGTACGGTAAAGTCCGCCTCGCTGCTCCAGTGCCCGGTTGGTGGACTTTACATATCCTCAAAAGATTTAATATTTTATTCCAGTATATCTCTTATATTATATAGTTATTACCTCCGTGGACGATTGAAATGCACACGGGTTTTCATAGTGTCACTAGCTTCAAAGTCCTGGGTTCGATTCCCGGATGGGTCAATAAAGAAAACCACTTTTACTGCTTTGAGTTGGGTTTAGGTCTTTGTGATGCCTTCGATGTTTTTGATTACTAGTCTAGCATATTTAACACACAAACAAGTAATAGTAAAGTAATATATGTGGTTCAATATTGGGCATTTCTGACCTGAGTATTTTATTATATTAAAATACTTCTACATTTAATCTCTATTGTCACTACGTAGTCTCGGCTGATAGCTATTACTATTATTAAGAACTGTTATTGTGGTAGCTCTTTCCTTCTTACAATTGGTGTATTAGAGGGACACCTCACAAGAAGAGCATTGCGTAAAATTTATGAAATGCTGTTCGGAGCCGAGATTTTTCAAAATGCCATTGTTCAGCAGAGAAAATTTGACATGCTGTCAAAAATAATGTAATATTTTAAATAAAATAATACTTAGGCTAGTCTGTAATACCAGGTGTAAAAAATTTATTATTACTATTATTATATTAAGAAATCCATTTGACTGATGACTTTGATATTAATATATTTCTATCTTTAGTATACAACTATTTCCTTATTGAAAAATCATCATTTAATAAATATTATTTTTACAATTAACTGTGCGAGAAAAAACCAATCCTGTAAATTGCTATAGTTCCTTAGAAAGACTGCAAAGACAAAAAAATATTTACAATACAATTTATTATTGATTGCCATGAGTTTTAATATAAAATCAAAAACAATAAGCAAGTAAATATAAAATAAAAAATAAAACTTTCAGTTTGATGATATACTTAAGGTTTCTTTATAAGTTTATTTATTTAAGTTTCTTAAATTAATGTCGTTAAAATTTAAATATTAACCATATAGTTTCATTGACAAACAAACTGAAAATAAATATAAAAAATCATAAACAATGTTCGATATGGATTATATATTACTACTTTACTACTTCGCACAAAACATTTATTTACATATAATTTTGTATTATTTAAAGTTACTCCTCCAAACTTAGTTACTATAATGTCAAATTTTGCGTAAAATGTAACATTCAGAAATAATTACGTTTATCATCATCTATTGGCTCAATTTTAAAATAAATTAACAATTATTTTCATAAAAAATAAACAATTATTATATCTGCTTTGACTCAAAAAAAGTTGGTTATCCAAAAACTTACAAAAAATTGTATTAATGCATGTAAGTATAAGTAAGTTCATCATAATGCCTGCAAATAGTCAGAGGGATGAGGTTTATCCAAATTTATAAAGAATGCTATAAATACGTAATCACACAATTTAAAATGTAATTACAAGTTGAAATAATATACATTGATTAAAATAAAATGCTATAAAAACAACCAGATATGCTCTGTTGATCGTTTAGCACAATTTGCTGCGAGGCAAGAACAGGATAACGTATTATATAAGTTATCCTTGTCTTGCGTCGTCGTAGTGTTGTACTCTATGGCACTATCGTGTTTACGAAATTATAAGATCTAAGGATACGGTTCCGTGACTCGCTACAGTGATGCACCGTCGGAAGAGCCAAAGGTCTGCTGGGTTACTTCAGTCACACTTGTTTTATTTTAACGATATATCTAAAATATCTTTAGTCATTATAAATAATTTACTGATCCTACTGTACTAGTACAGTGTCGTTTATTTGACTATAACGTTTTATAATTCAGGAATACTGTAAAACTATTGGTGATTATTTAGCGTTTAGCTAGTATTTAGCGTTTACAGGATATGTGCAATCTTTAATTATTATTATAAGCATTTATTTACAAAACCCTTTACTTGTTTTATTATGACATAAGAAAATTTAACTAAAGTTACCTGTTTATTTTACAAAGAAACAAACAAGTTCGAATAAACCTTTTTTTATCAATCAAACATTAAAATTCTCATTTAATTGAATAAAAGTATGTAATTTTTTTTAAGAATAAAGATTCTGAAAACCTAATACTAAAACAAAATTAAAGTAGTACTCATGTTTGACTATAGCATGAAAAATATATAGTGAAAATACGAGTTAAAGGCATGGGATACACTGTAGAACTTTTGCTATTTAGCTTTTAAGTAATACATTTCATTAAGTACTTCTTGTTTAATACTTAAAAATTTACTTCCACTCAACATGTGTTTTGATAGTTATATTTTTAGTATTTATATGTGCAATATTATTTAATAACCTTTTTTTTACTTCTATAATGATGTTTATTTAATATTATTTCTATAAATTTACAAATATTTCTATGAAGTAAAAATAGAAAATATAAAACGTTAAGTTTTTTTTTATTAATTACTGTAAACTTCTTATGCCTTTGTCATGTTAATTGAACGCCGTCGGACAAAAACGTTAATAACTGTATACACTAACGAACTATAAAGCTCAAACCGATGACAAGATATTGTTTCAATACCACTTCCACCACCTATAAACTAAAAGGTATATAGAAGTTGGTGCTCAAAGTTTCTGCCGATAATGACTTTAAATATCTGCGTAAATTGAAATTATTTGATAATGCAACAACTTTATTATTATTATTTATCTATTATTTATTGATTTTGTAGCGAATGTTTTAAGGATTGTTATCGTTTCTACTCTGAGTGAATTTACGACACAAACTGATTGTGAATAAAAGCATTCTAAACTTGAATATGTATTTTTTTATTTCCGTCTACCACAATTCCGAATTCTACATATATTTACGTATTGAGTGGATGCTTTATTAACAGGAAAAATGCTAAAAAAATGCTAAAATTAGATACAACAGTGAAATATTACAAGAAAAAAACAATTTTGCCAACACACTTAACTGCTTCCAATGAAAGACACCGAAATCGCTACGCTTTGCGCATGATTGGATAAGCGATGCCGGTAGCATATACCTAAAAACTTTAACCTTACTGAGACTGGTAGACTGTGTAGACTGGTCTGGTTTTTAGTTTTGTATTTTTCAAGGTGACTGTCCCACCATCTGCCGGTAGCCTGTTAAAGACTTTCATTAAGCGCCGCTAAATTCTGTTTCTGTTAGCACAGTCACTGCTAATTCAATGGCATGAAGATATTTTTAGACAGAGACCTGACCTTTCTCCGAAGACATTTTCTGGGACAACGTGACAGGTGGTGGCATTATCATGCATTATGAGGAAGCCATCCCAAAAAAACCTTCACAGGACACGACCTAGTCCAGAAGAAGAGATCGCATTGCTCAGCAGTCAGACAGTCTCCACGACCTCCACCAAGGACAAAAACGGACTGTTTTTATTCCTAGTGATATATCCGCCCTCATATTATAAGAACCACCGACAACAGGAGTATGATAATCGGAATGGAGACCTATAGAACGGAGCTCTACTATCGCTGGTATGCGGATAGTTGTGAAGCACGTAGTTTTCCATACAAGCGTTTATTTTAAACCGAAGTTGCGTTGTTTTTTTAAACTTTATTATATTTACAAGTCAAATGATTTTACCATAACTAGAACCGGGTAATTTAGTATTCAGAGCTCAGAAGATTCATGACTATACCTATTTTATCTTCACACACAGTCCCTGGCAATGTAGCCTAAGAGAACAGATAACCAAGTGTCACGATACTTACATACCTCTTTCGGCTCTTTAAAATTCATCGTTTTCTTCATACACGCATGTTTTGGTGTCCGAGTACTTTTGAGTTATTTGCTCACACGGTTTTAGTAAGATGATGACTATGATATACAACTTTGGATTCATGACCTCTCTCTGAACTTCTAGGGTTGGTTGGTAGGTCGTTTTTTTTTTAAATAAATATAGAGATAAAATTTGTTAGTTCATATTTATATTTTGTATGTTCTCAAAACTAAAAAATCCGGCTCTTAGTTTTAAAAACTTAAACAACTTTTGGAAATTTCCTATTTCTATTAAAATCTTAATTATTTTCAGTGTGTATTTAAAATGTATCATATCTTCTTATCGAGCAATTAAGGTTTTTTGGTTAATTATAAATATTTTTCCGATTTCATATTAGAGATTTTAGATATTAGAGATTTATTCCGAGTTCGATTCCCAGGTGGGGAAGGCTCGTACCATTGGGCCTTTTTAAAAGCTTCTATACAATTTATAACGTTGGCTTGGACATAAAGACTACGACAAGCTGTCAAAACAACGACAAGCCCCACCAGTTACATTGTCCCAAAAAAAGTTTCCGGTGAAAGGTGGTTCAAAAGGACTTAACAGTCTGGAGCTCTGACTGCCCTAGTAATAGGAAAAGCGTGAAGATACTTTTCTTAATATATTAGATATATTAGTAGCGGGCAATTTATTAAATAATAAAACAAAGTTATAATATAAATGCATTGTATAACTTATAATACAACATAATATAAATATAAACAATTCAAATTGAATCTTATGTACTACTGCTATTTAAAACATCGTTCGTAGAGACATCTCTGTCATTCTCCTTATCGCCATTAGGTTCATTTTCGCTCGTCGAACACTGCGATGTCTCAGTGACGTCATTGGAGTCCGCTTCGTCCGGTACGTCAGAGGCTTTTTTGAATTTGTTTACGTCTGAAAACAAAGATATAGAATAAAATATAAATACTTTCACGCAGTTCCCAATACAGGGGTAGACAGAGGTCTAGTCTAGACAAATAAGTCCCTTCGACCCACCTTCCACCGAAGATGTTTTCGGGACAACGTGACAGGTGGTGAGCCCGTCGCCGTCTTTATGTCCAAGCCAACGATATAATTCGTACATAAGTTTTTGAAAAACCCATTGGTACGATCCTGCCACCTGAGCCACCACACGACTATCGTGACCAAACTAAGGTATTTGTTTATTGTTTTTACAAGAAGTCAGTCAAGTTATCATTGATTATATAATCTTCCTAAAGAAAATTAAATAAGAGAGCTAAATTAAAAACATTCATATTTTTTAGACAGTGTTTTTCTCATATTTTAGAGGTATACAAAGCATTCGCAAGTTTATAACCGTTCCACCAACTTCGTAAAAGATAGTTATTATGTTTTTGTTTTTTCCACATAGTGCACATGTTGCTAACGATGATTCTGTTGAAATATTATGATTCTAAGATCATGACTTGATCTCATCTCTGGCAACCACATCGAAGATCAAGTCTTAAGAAGAGGAAAGAGACGAGATGAGAAGAGAGACTTAATTGCCTCCCTTCTCTATAAAAAAAAAAAGATATTTACGTTAGAAACTAAACACAAATATAAAAAAAAAAATACCATATTTGCTAAAGTCCGCTCCCAGCAGTCTCAGATAGTGCACTGTGTCCGGCGTGGCTGTGTAGGCTCGCAGCGAGTGCACGCCCCGCCAGCCCACCAGCGTCAGTTCCAGGTTCGATTCCGTGTCTTTGTACTCAAGAATACAACTGCCTGTTGCTGTTAAATAAGATAAAAAACATCTCAAGTATGTCATGATAAGATTGAAGATGTTTTGGTTACTGTCTTTCACAAACGTTGTCATATAAAAAAAATACGGATGGATCGTTGAGCGATGATAATTTAAGGTTATATGTATTTTTGTAAGCTGTATCAAAAAAAAAAACTTTAGAAGTTTTTGATTCGAGTTCATAATCACTGGTTGTCTAGTGCCTGCGACTCCGCATTTTCAATTCTACCTGACACCTTACCAAAGAAGAAAAGAGAAAGGTTCAACAATAAAGTCACGATTAGTCGAGTGGTTGGGTGATCGGAATTCGAGTCGAAATACCCGAGTTCGATCCCAAGGGCTCGTAGCAATGGGTTTTTCGGATAAAAAGATGGCGACGAGCGGTGAGCCCGTCCTCGAGACGACCTGTCACGTTGTCTCGAAAATATCTTCGGTGGAAGGTGGGTCAAAGTGAAATGTCTAGACTAGACCTCTGTCTACACCTGTATTGGGAATCGCAAGAAGATTTATATGTCTATTAATTTAACATGGGTTGAATAATACTAACCAAGATCTTTCACCAAATTCTGTGTATGCTCGGAAAACAATTTGATGTCGGGCGGATTGCTTGGGTTGTCATTCTGCAACACCAAGATTAGGTCTTCCTTAAGGACACTGACTCTGCGTTTGGGTCCAATATATTGTGATATACTTGATAGGCCTTCCTGTGATAATCTGCAATATTAAAATAAAAATCACGATAAAAGATAAAAATCACGATAGACCCGAGTTCGATCCCTAGGAGGCAGGCTCGTACCAATCAGAGGCAGGGTTTTTCTAAAACTTATGTACAAATTATATCGTAGGCTTGGACATAAAGACGGCGACGGACTCACCACCAGTCACGTTGTCTCGAAAATATCTTCAGTGAAAGGTGGGTCAAAGGGACTTAATTGACCTTTATCTACCCCTATATTGGGAATTGCGTGAAGATATTTATTATTATTTATTATAAATTAAAAATGAAGTCTTTACAACCCGATGGTCGAATTGGTAGGGACCTTGCCTTCGGATATAAAGGTTATAATTGCCCGCTAGGGGTAATGGTTTGTGTGATGAATATCAGTAAAAAATTCAGATTAATGATTGGACGACCCCAACTTCTACATATAAAGATTATATAACAAATACTGACCTGAAAGGACACGTCATGTTTTTATTGTCACACCTGACAAACGTCTTCACACCAGTATTGATGATTTTAATATTATTTTCATTCCTCGTCACGACATCTTTCACCACTGGCGACACCAAATAGATATTCTTCTTCTTCCCAACGTGACAACGAGTTAGGAGACAGGTGGAATCGAAATCCGAACTGAGATCGTAGTATTCTTTGATAGAAGGG